>CM029022.1:136379300-136621697 GCA_016801055.1 Panax notoginseng
TTGGCTAGGCTTAATAGATTTCAAAACCATTTAATTTAGTAAAGCTTTATCATATAGTTTAATTAATGTCACACTCCTTCATAAAATAAATCAATATTTTATTTAATATACTTTAAATAAAATATAATAAATTCACATAATTAAATTTCTCATTAATAAATAATGTCAAATTATTAACTCTCTAATTAATAATTAATTTAATTAAAATACAAATAGGCTTATTAAATATTTCTTTTAATACAATAAGCTCCCATAATGACATACTTCGAATCACAAAAATTCACCACATTAATTTAATAACTATAACACATATAATTAAATTGATCTACCACAATTTCATCAATTAATTGTTTAATCTAATAATTAATTCTTCGAAAAAAAATATTTATTCAATCCAAAATCCCCAAAAACTACTAATCGTTTGACATCCATGGATTGGGCCAGTTTTAATCCCATTATACAGCCCATATACTCAGCTGTGTTATTGGTATTAACAAACTGCAACTTGATAACCACGGGATACTATTCTCCCACAATAGATACTAGAATTGCCCCTGTTCCTACACCTTCTATGTTTACGGCTCCATCAAAATACAATTTCCAAAATCGGATTGTATTCTCTCAATAGATTTATTGAATTGTCATTATTCCTTCATCAGGGAAATATGTTTCCAAGGGTTTAAAATTCCCTGATGGTGCTTCAGCCAATTGATCCTCAATTCCTTGACCCTTGATAGGCTTTTGAGTTACGTAGACGATATCGAATTGTTAGAGGATCAACTGCCATTTGGATATTCATAAATTCTACATGGGTTTATTGAATACGTACTTTATAGGATCCATGCAGGATATGAGATGGGTTGTGTGCCCACAAAGATAATGTTGTAACTTCATGGCGGCCCATGCTAATGCACAATAGGTCTTTTCAATCAAAGTGTACCTCTACTCGCTGCTACTTAATCTTTTGCTGAGTTAATAGATAACTCTTTCCTTACCTCTATCGTCTTTTTTGTCCTAGCATGCAGCCCGTAGCATAGTCATTGACTGACAGGTACATAAACATGGAACATTGTCCCTTGGAGGTAGACAAGATCTTTGACCAATTTCTTCTTGATGGGAAGGAAGGCTTTTTGACCTCCTCATTCCACTCCATGCAGGAATTTTTCCTTAATAACTTAAAGATAGGCTCACACGTTGATGTGAGTTGAGAGATGAATCTGCTGATGAAATTGATTATCCCCAAAAATCTTTGTCGACGTCAGAATTTTTATTTTGTCCCTTTCTGTTCTTGTCTGTTGGTGTTCTCATGTTAGGTTAGATTTGTTTGAAAAAATAAGTTATGAAAAGGTCCGACATATATATGTCGACGATTGGACTGTTAGAGTTGCCAGTTGGGTTTTTAAATGGTTGTACCAACACAACTGAGAAAAAGTTTGCACATTGACCTAGTGATATGACACTGCTTAACGGGTTTGTGAAACCGAGATTTATTAGGGTCCGAGGACTTGGTTATGCGGAGGGAAGGTGTTAGGCAACCCCCGACATCTGTGTTGCCACTGTGACCGCCACTTTTCATTTAAACTGTTATATGAATGTGTGTGTGTGGATCAATGTGCAATTATTTGGAAGTAGTGCTATGCCTCGTTGCACCTATATACAAAGGGTTTGAATTTCTATATAAAAATTCAGTTTTAACAAGATATAGCAGTGATGTTTTGTAAAAAGAGATTTTTCAAACCCTTTTGCTCAATAGTAATTGAGGCCTTTGATACTTTTATTTTATTATGTGTTCGGCTTGATTACTTTTATTTTTGAGATGCGAAGCATCTTCGAGAAAATAATATACATAACAGTGCCAAACTCCTTATGGGCATGAGAGCCATCTAAGAAAATTCGAACAATGTGAATAATTTACAAGCCATGTACAGCTGAAAATGTTCATCACGGGAACCAAATCTAGATCCAGTAAACTGAATCTGTGATCACATGATTCCTAGGCTCACATGATGTAGCAATTTGTATGAAAATTGTAAACAGTTACATATATAAAAGTAGTATATATATATATATATATATATATATATATATATATATATGCATATATATATGTGTGTGTGTGTGTGTGTGTGTGTGCAAGCAATCGACCACCACGATGCACCTCTATGGGGGATTGCAAATGCAAATAAAGTAGTAAAAAACCAATCAACCACCATGAAGCACCTCCGTGGGGGATTGTAAATGTAATTAAAGTAGTAAAACCAATCAACCACCACGAAGCACCTCCATGGGGGATTGAAAAATATAAATAAAACAATAAAGCGATCAACCGCCTCGAAGTAAACTCCAAGCGGGACAAAATGTAAATAAAGCTATAAAAGGCCACGAAGTAAACTCCAGGCTAGACTGAAATGAATATATATATATATATATATATATATATATATAGAGAGTCCGGATCCAGTCCGGGATCCCGGACTCTATAAAATCCGGACCTTTATTTATTTTATTTTTTTTGCTTTTTTTTTTTTTTTGAAACAACTAAAAAAAAAAAAAAAAAATTTATGGAATTGAAATTTTTTCATAATAAAGTGTTTTGGGCGTGATTTGGGTACGTATAACAAAATATGGTGGTACAGTCTGTGCAGACTGTACCACCACTTTTTGGTATAGGTATTCAAAACACACCCAAAACATTATATTATGAAAAAATTTCAGTTCCATAAAATATTAAATATTTTTTTTTAGTTGTTTTGAAAAAAAAAAGCAAAAAAAAAAAAAAAAAAAAAGGTCCGGATTTTAAGAAAATCCGGACTCCCGGACCGGATCCGGTGTGTATATATATATATATATATATATATATATATATATATATATATATATATATATATATATATATATATATATATAAGCAAATAAACGCTCCGAACGTGAGTCCAGGCTCAATCGTAGCATAACTCGATAATATTAGTCCATATATATAAATATAATATATATATATATATATATATATATGTATATATATATACATATACAAAAAGAAATAAAAGCCATGGACTGAAGTTCGGGCATACACACGCTACACGACTCTCAACGTGAAGAACTGTGTGTGAACAGTAGTGGAGAAAGGCTTTAGAGCGATTGTGCATGACTGGGGTTTCAGAGCATTCTTTTCCATCCTTCCCCGTCGCTGTCCCTGGGATTACCTCAGGGCATTGTCTGAGCGGTGGTTTCACTAGACTCAGTCACTACATTTGCTGGACGGTGAGGTGATGATGATACCGATGGATTGGCGATTTATCACAGGTATGGAGTTTGGAGGGGCGCCAGTGCCTTGCACGGCGGATATTACCCCGACTACCGTAAGATCCTTGTTAGGAGTTTCGGCGGAGGCGCTCAAGGGCAGGAATGTTCGTGCGGGTCCTCTGAGCGTAGATACTATGAGTGGGCTATTGAGCGAGCCCATACCAACTGATGTCAGAGTCAGGGATCGCATTCTTTGGCGATTGTTCCTGATGATCATTAGGGGTTGCTTCATAGCAGATAACTTCTCTACGATGTCATTCGCTTTGATCAGCGCCACTAGGCATGTGGACCGTATCAGAGAGTATGATCGGGGTTACTATACCTTTGCATATTTCCTCAGGGGCATGTGTATGCGCTCACAGGGCTTGACCGAGGCTTGGTTAGGATTTTACCCATTTTTGCTGGTAAGTATTTCTCTTGTCATTTACCGTGTATTGGTTAAGAGTGTTAACTGATAGCAGATGTTTGCCTTTTTGTTGGTAGTTTTGGGCCTATGAGAGGCTCCCATGTTTACATCCAGTGAGTGTTCTAGGATTGGATACCTACCCACGAGGACGGCGATGGCATCATTCCATATTGGCAGAGGTCCCTGTAGCTGAAGGTTTCACTCACTGCTATTTGTAGCTAGAGTTGTTGACAGCTGACATTATCACATGGATTCCCTATTCTGGGGAACATTTAGCCATCAGATTTGAGGATGGATACCCGACTGGTGTTGAGTACGTGATTTCCACCCGGAGAGTTCCTCTCTTCACAGATGGAGGATAGGAGCGCTATCTAGGAGAGCGTGCTATTAGGAGCACCACAGGGGAGATTCGTATACCGATCTTGCCTCCTGCCAGGCATTATTGACCTATATCGCAGTCACCCGTCATTGATATCCCATTTTTGGGTGTTGACAATTTTGCATTATCAGAGGGTCCTTGCACTCAGGATGTATTCCAGCGCTGGTGGATCCCTCATACTATTGGAGCCCAGACCTGCGCCACTCAGTTCATGGGGAATATAGTTCCAAGATCCGTGATGATGACGGATTGGTTAGCCTGTGTCTGAGATCCGACTCATGTGACACAGATTGACAATTTGACCCGGCAGTTGGACCAGGCACAGATTTTTATCCGGCATTTGGGTAGAGATCCGGTAGAGGCAGATTCGTTTGATCCTTCCAATGCAGGAGCTGACCCCTCGGGTGACCCATTTGGTTTTGTTGGCAGAAATAATCCTTTATATCGGCCTGATATCCCTGTTGATAGAGATCCAGTGACTTAGGAGGAGTTACATCAGGTGGATAGGATTGATGATGTGGACATCGACACCATTGTCTTCTTCTGATGTGTATTATCGTTTATCTCTTTTGATAGGCCTCTGTTAGCTATTGGGTGGCTATGCCCCATTCTCGCTATATCTTTTGATACGCCCCTGTTAGTAGTAGGGTGTTTGTGCCCCATTTCCTTATATTTGTAGCGGTACAGAGATGATGTATTAGATGATGACATACTTAAGAATGTATGTACATTTTTTCTATTCCCTATATCATATTGCCATATATTATCTGTTATGCATGTATCATGTTATGCATATGTATGTGTGTCCAGAGATATTCAACATTGACCCCTGGATGGTCTTATGACACGGCCCGTGCAGATGTCTTCTTCGACAGTTAGCCGTATTGATCATACCCCACCATTATTGGTGGTATCTGGTATGCGATCGTGGTATGATAGTATGTCACCATCAGACAGGGTGACCATAGATCATTTGTTGCAGCATACTATGACCCTATTTATATTTCAGGTTCCCACAGGATTCGTGGATGGCATACTGAAGCACTGGGTATCGGAGAGGCATGTTTTTTGATTTGGGACCCAGGAGTTGACTCCCACTCTGGAGGAGTATGCACGGTTGACGATGCTGCCGCTGGATAGACCTTACGTGCATATGGCTTTGGGGGACATGAATTGGCGGTTCATGACCCTCACTGGACTGAGGCGTAGAGTGGTGCAGGATGAGCTTACATCTGGTCACGTTGTATCCCAGCATTTTCTGTTTGACAGATTTGGCTCTGAGGATAGTTATAGATGACACTCCGGGGATTTCACCACACCAGAGGATCATTGGCATATGGCCAGGGTAGATGTACTGCTATTGTGCGTACTGTCATATGTCTACATGCCACTATATATGGATGAGTTGGATATAGGAGTTATCATGGCGGTGAGAGCTCTCAGGGAGGGTCGTACCATCATTCCTATGATTATAGCCGAGACATTGAGGTCAGCTATAGACTGCTACACTTATCCGACAGGAGTATTTACGGGCAGTTCGATCATGCTATATATGTGATTTATGTCACACCTGAGATCGATTGGCACTTTTAGATGGCATGGGTATTGTTTCACCCATGATATAGCCATGACATATTCATTTCAGCCTGCGGAGTGTACGGATACTGCATCTTGGTATGCTTTCTTAGCTGATATTGAAGACCCGTTTGGTATACTACCGTGCTCAGGGCTCAACTCATCTTACAGCTTTAATACTCATGCTCCGGGCATGGATTACATCCCTCTGGCTGGTCTGAGGGGCATGACTACTTACCATCCACTGGCCGTGATGTCGCAGTTTGATCGGTTTCAGGATTTTCATCCTTTTAAGGGAGCGTTGGGCCATCATTTAGCTTCTCGCTATCTTTCAGCAGAGGACCGATCCCGTGTGTATGCATGTTGGGATCAGAGCGAGATAGTCTCTTTCTCCATTAATCATCCAGGTTATTCTGCAGAGTATTCCGCATGGATGGAGACAAAGACTGCATCGGTTGCAGTTGTATCCACATTACCGAGTATTGATTCAGATGGTGGAGAGCCCATGGAGGACATTGATTCTCACATCGAGGAGGAGCCATCTATTGGGTTGCCAGTATCTCCTTTAGAGTCTCCCAGTAATAGCACTGTCGTGATTCAGCATTTAGCACAGTACTTTTAGCAGCGTCTTCATCTGATGACCTTTGAGAGAGATCAGGCTAGAGCCCTGATGTTGACAGCTCTTGATGGGAAAGACGCAGCCCTGTTAGAGAAGGATGAGGCATTAGCTCGTATAGATGCCTGTTGAGCGGGATGAGGCCAGATCAGCCAGAGATGTAGTGATAGTTGAGCGGGATAGTGCCATATCTGCCCGGGATGTAGCTGTCACAGATAGTACTGCACTGAGGTCCCTTACCACTGGCATGATCGCAGAGATGAGCACATATATTGATGAGCACATGGTCACCATGCAGATGGCTGCAGATTTATTGGGTCGTGTGGATATCCTCATACAGGAGACCACAGCCTTACCTCATTCTTCTGAGAGGGATGCCATGTTGGGCTTGTTAGCTCGTATATGCACCGATTTGTAGATGGGCTTGTATTTTCCTGTACAGACTAGCTTAGCCATTTTATCATGTACAATTTACATTGTATGTATCAAACAACATTATATATAGCAGGGAAATATATTTTTGATTACTTCCCTTTTAGATATACTATGATACTTGCTTGATATTTACTTACTTTTTCAGGGCTTATGATCTTGATATATTCTGAATTCCTCCTTGCTGGATGGACATTGAGTTGTCTCTGGATAACTCAGAATAGATCATGGATCTGTGTGTATCCCTACCATCTTTCGGTGTCTTGGGACTAGTTTCTGTATGGAAATATGGAGAGGATTGTGGCTTTTTTCTCTGAGATTGACTGCACCATAGATTGTCGCCATTACCCCTATTTAGGAGGAGCCTAGTTAATTCCATCTCTTATGGATTGGTGTTGCTCTTCAAGGTACAACTGCAGCTTAGATGGTCGCCGATTCTCCTATTCACGAGGAGAGGTTGGGTAATTCTATCCTTTTGGTTTGAAGCCAATGAAATGTGGTGGATTGAGGGTTGATCCCAGTACCATTGACAAGTATTTGTGTTTTGGTAGGGGGTTAGACCGAACCATAAATGGCTACCTACGTACTCCTATTGAAGAGGAGATCAGGTCTGCATAGTTCGAACCTGGTGTAAGAGGTTCAAAGCTGTTTATGAAAGGCAGATGGGTGTAGAAGCTTTATTAATGAAGAAGGTTGTAGAAATGTTTTTGTGGTTTTTGTTTTTTGTAGAGAAGGGTAAAAATGTTTTTGTTATTTTTTGTTTATTGTAATCGGGTCATATAGAATATGGTTGCCTACGTACTCCCATGTATCAAGGAGATCAGGTCGACGTAGTTCACCCCTCAGGGTGAGTTGAAAAGCGTGATCTCATGTGCAGGATAAACGGCGGGGAAGAAAGATTAATCCCATGTACAGGTCAAACTGTGGGGAAGAAAGTTTAATCCCATATGCAAGATAAATTGCGGGGAAGAGAAAGTTTGATCCTAAGTTGAGGACAAACTGCAGGTATGAGAAGTTTGATCCCATGTATGGGTAGCCAAACTACAAACGTGAGAGGTTCAATCCATAGTGGGATGACCTAAGTTGTATGAGCGCAGTGAAGCCAGGCTACTGGCCTAAAGAGTATGTTTTCCTGAGGGGCAAAGTGTGGACAAGAGTTGTATATGGTAAAGGGTTAAAGAACCGGAATGACTGATGATCTGATGATCCAACACCAGGATGTTTGCTTGATGATAACTTCAGACGTAGTACCATTTCACGGTGTCCGAGTTGATGAGTTGTGAAAATTCATCGCCGTCCATTTCCTACAATCTGAGAGCGCCTCCTGTCAATACCTCCTTGACAACAAACGGGCCTTCCCATTTAGGAGCTAATTTTCCCTTAGATTGATCTTGGTTGTTAATGATCTTCTTCAAAACCAAGTCATGTTGTTTAAACTGTCGTAGCCAAACTTTTCTGTTGTAGGATTGAGCGATCCTTTGTTGATATAATTGACCATGGAAGATAGCCCCGGTTCACCTTTTGTCTATTAGAGATAATTGGTGATACCTACCTTGTACCCATTGATCTTCATCCAGCTGAGCGTCCAACAACACTCTGAGGGATTCTATTTCTACTTCTATGGGGAGTACTGCTTCCATCCCATAAGTTAATCCGTAGGGGGTTGCCCCTGTTGAAGTGCGCATTGATGTTCTATAGGCTAACAGAGTAAAAGGAAATAAGTCAGGCCATCCTTTATGATTGGCGAACATCTTTTGCATAATCTTCTTGATATTTTTGTTAGCCGCTTCAACAGCACCATTCATCTTTTAACGGTAGATGACAGAGTTAAGGTGTTTGATGTGGAATTTACTGCATAGTTCCTCCATCATTTTGTTGTTAATGTTCTTAGCATTGTCTGATACAATTACCTCTGGTTATCCGTATCGACAAACGACATTGTTTCTGTTGAAAGCAATGATGACTTCTTTGGTAACCATGTGGAAAGAGGCTGCTTCTACCCACTTGGTAAAGTAGTCGATCACGGTGAAGATGAATCGATGTCCATTACTGGCTTTGGGCTCGATGGGCCCAATCACGTCCATTCCTTATATTAAGAAGGGCCAATGTGAACTCATATTGTGGAGCTCCTGCGGAGGGGCGTGGATAACATTCTCATGAATTTGGCATCGATAACATCTCCTGACGTGGTCATATCGATCAGCCTTGAGAGATAGCCAATAATGTCCTGTCCTGAGGATCTTCTTGACAAGGAGGGGGCCACTCATGTGTGGGCCACAGACTCCACCATAGATCTCATCCACGAGTCTTTGAGCTTGGTCTTTATCCAAGCATCTGAGGAGACCTAAACCTGCATCTCTCTTATAGAGTGCATCTCCGCACAGGTATAATTTCATAGCAAGTAGATGAATCCGCCTTTGTTAAGTCAGGCTCACCTCAGCGGGAGTATATCCATCTCGTAGGTACTCCTTGATGTGTTGATACCAAGGTTGTTGGATGGGAGGTAGCTCATCTGATACTTCTCCAACATAGTTCCCATAGGCTGGTGCCTTTTGCAGGGCTAATGTGACGCTTGGCATGTGTTCCTTGTCAGGTATGTGCATCAAGGAGGCCAAAGTTGCTAATGCATCGGCAAAGTCATTCCTATTATAAGGAATGTGTATAAAGGAGATTTCTTCGAACTTCGAAGCCATCTGTAAAACTTGTCGATGGTAAGGCAGCAATCGCAACTCTTTGGTTTGATAGGTTCTTGTGGATTGTTTAATTACCAACTCTGAATCCCCAAAGATAGTTAACCATCTGATACCCATTGAACGAGAAAGTTTTAGCCCCATGATACAGCCTTCATACTCAGTTGTGTTGTTGGTGATGATAAACTATAATTTGACGGCAACGAGATACTACTCCCCCGTATCGGATACTAGAACTGCTCCAGCTCCAGAACCTTTCGTATTAATAGCTCCATCAAAATATATCTTCCATGTTTGGCGTGTATCGTACTGATGGTGTTGATGAATTACCATTACCCCTTCATCGGGGAAGTAGGTTTCCAAGGGTTTGAAATCCCCTAAAGGAGCGGCGACCATTTGATCCGTAATTCCTAGATCTTTAATGGACTTTTGAGTCACGTAGACAATGTCAAATTGTTGTAGAATCAACTGTCATCTGGACAGCCGACAATTAAGTATGGGTTTACTGAACACATACTTGCGAGGATCCACACGGGATATGTGATGGGTTGTGTGCTCATGGAGGTAATGTTATAACCTCATGGTAGCCCATGCTAAAGCACACCAAGTCCTCTCAATCAGAGTGTACTTGTGTTCACTGCTGCTGAATCTTTTGTTGAGGTAATAGATAGCTTGCTCTCGGCCTCTATCATCTTTCTGTCCTAGCATGCAGCCCATGGCATTGTCACTTATGGACAGGTACATGAACAGGGGAACATCATCCCTGGGTGGTACCAAAATAGGAGCTTTGACCAGCTGCTCTTTGATGGTAAGGAAGGCATTCTGGCACTCATCATTCCATTTCATGGAGGAGTTCTTCCTTAACAGCTTGAAAATAGGTTCACAGGTTGTTGTGAGTTGAGAAATGAATCGGCTAATGAAGTTGATTTTTTCCAAAAATCCTCGTATTTCCTTCTCTGTTTGAGGAATGGGCATTTCCATGATGGCCTAGATTTTGGTAGGATCCAGCTCAATTCCTCTGTGGCTGACTAGGAATCCTAGCAACTTGCCTGATTTAACGCTAAATGCGCACTTGGCTGGATTCAACTTCAAGTTGTACTTACGCAACCTGTTGAATAGCTTTCTAAGATGGTCTAAGTGGTCCTCCTCCTTTCAGGACTTGACAATGATGTCATCCACGTAGATCTCGATCTCTTTGTGCATTAAGTCATGGAAAAGAGCCATCATAGCTCTCTAATAGGTAGCTCTGGCATTGATGAGTCCGAATGACAACCGTCTGTATCAAAAGGTTCCCCAAGGTGTGATGAAAGCAATTTTCTCATGATCTTCCTCAACAACCATGATCTGATGGTACCCCGCAAAGCAATCAGGGAAGGAGTACATGATGTATTACGCAGTATTGTCAATGAGAATGTGGATAAAGGGCACGGGAAAGCTATCTTTAAGGCAAGCTTTATTTAAATCCCAATAATCCACGCAGACTCGTACCTTTCCTCCAGGCTTAGGCGCAGGAACGATGTTAGATATCCATTCAAGATATATGGACACCATGATAATGCCAGCTTGAAATTGTTTCACAATTTCTTCATTCACCTTTAAACTCCACTCAGGTTTCAATCTCCTGAGCTTCTGCTTGACTGGCTTGAATCCCTCTTTAATGGGAAGGCGATGAAGAATAATGTCAGTGGACAACCCCACCATATCTTCATTAGACCATGCAAACACATCCTGGAATTGGGTTAATATCGTAACCATGTCATTCCGTTGGTTTGGGGTAAGGTCTGAACCAATCTAGATTAACTTAGGGTTTTCTAAGGTTCCAAGATTGAAGGAGGTAGTTTGATCAAGGTTGGGTTTAGGCTTATCTTCAACTCATTCTTTGATCTCCGAAGGCACCTCAATGTCCTCTTGTATTTCCAGCAAGTCTGAGTCCAACTTTTCATCAAAGTTACAATCCTTGTGGAGAAGAGGCATCTTATCAGCAAGTACAGGCACATCTAAGTTCAGAGTCCTGAAACAAAAAATGCTTTCACTTAATATATATGAAACTGTTTAATCATACATAATGTTAGCATATACGAACAAAACAACCGCTAATACTAGACAGAAAAGTAAGCAGTTATTATATCTACAGGGCAGAAAGAAGTCCTGCCCATTTACCCTTGTCGACCAATACAAGGAGTGTTGTTCCAATTGGCAAGGATAAAATCCGGGTGGACTGCATTGATGGAGGGGCTGTCATCGTCCTCCTTTTCCCGAATGATGACCATGACGTTTGGGCAATCATTGTCTGGGGTATATCTATTTGTATGGTCATCATGAACAATGATGTGCATGCCCGCCATTATTCGGACGACATTTTGTTTGATTCTTTGTTTCTCTTCCTCCACTCAGGGATCTAGAACAAAGAAGTCTTTTGCTTTAAATGGCACGGGCTTGGGAACTAGCGTAGCCATCACGTTGGTTGGCACCTTTACAGGAGGTTGTGCGGACTCAGCGTTAGAATATGAAGATAAACGCTGTGTGGTTGAAGTTAAAGGAATCTGCTGATGCTTATGAGGATTCCCTGACTAGACCTGGCAGAATAGCCTAGTCCAGCTGTCCCAATCTGACTGGCTACTTGGATAGGGTATTTGATACCTTGGTGATGACCCAAAGACATCATTTCTTGAGTAGCCGACATTACTTCGGCAGAGATCTTGGGTACGGACAATGGCGTTCCCAGGGCATGAAATTGAGGGTTGCTTACTTCCAAAGTGTGGAAACTAACCGGCTCAATATAGGAATTAAAACTGATGAACGATATGTCACCTTGTTGAGGGAATTCTGGTTCAGCGTTGACTGTAACTAGGCTATTATTGATAATGTATTTCAGTTGTTGATGAAGGGTGGAAGGGACTGCCCTAGCCATATGAATGCACTGTCTTCCCAAGAGCAGATTGTATCCCGAATCTATCATGAGTACGTGGAAAGACACGCAAAATGTATGGGGACCAATCTCAATTGGCAGCTCAATCTCTCCGACCGAATTGCGACAGAATCCATCAAAAGCTTTGATGATCGTATGGGTAACTCGGAATCGATTGAGATTGACGTTCATCTTCAATATTGTAGCGTATGGACAGATATTCAAAGATGAACCTCCGTCTACTAAGACTCCAGCTAGCATATATCTGGAGGACAAGACTGTGATGTGTAACGGCTTGCAACGACCGGTCCCTTCGGGCGGTATGTCATCATCAGTGAAGGATATCACATTGTTGTTGAAAATATGATCAACCAAATGTTGAAACTTTTCCACAACCACTGATTTTGGCAAGTAGGCTTCTTGCAAAACCTTTAGTAGAATCTTCATGTGATCCTCAGAAGTTAAAACCAAGTCTAGCATTGAAATTTGATGTGGAGCTTTTCTTAAACTTAAAACCACCTTGGCTTCATTATGACCCATGGCACGGAGGAATCTTTCAATCTTCTCCATGGGAATCTTTTCCTTTGATTTGATGGTAGAATTCATCACCTGTTGGGGAACATACAGTGGATTCTCCTTCGACACTGCAGCAGTTGTATGCGAGGTAGATCCTTCAGCTTCTCCATAATTCCAAGGAACTTTCTGTAAGCTGACAACAGGATATTGTTGTCGGAAGGGTAAATTGATTGGCTCTGGGACAGCCACTTTCAAAGGATTGTTGCTTCCTCTGAGTTGAATGGTAGATATAGGGCGTGGTTTGATAATGCCATCAGCTTTAGTGGAGATAACTGCTACCAATCCTTTCCATTTAGTAGGATAGGTATTCTCACTTCCACGTAGCACAGTATCATCGTATGCTAGTTGCAGGACTCTGCTATCAATGAGATTTTGGATAAGGTGGCGGAGTACCCAGCATTCTTCGTTGTTGTGACCGCGAGAATGGGAGTGATATTGACATACTCCATCAGAATTAAACCGTCCTGAACGGGGATTGATTGGATGTAGGAGGGAAGTGATTCTTCCTTCATTGATTAGCATTTGAGGGATTTCCTCCATAGGTTGGCCCAGATATGTAAATTCCCTTCTGTTGGCAAAATCCCGACGAGCTTTGACGTTCGCTCTCCTTGCCACTTTGTCCTCCATCGTTTCACTGTCTAGAGGTGATGAGGGAATATTCATGATAAGAGGAAGGAGACTAGCCTGCTCCTGGCTGATTAATTAGCGTGTGACTTGATGTTGGTATGTCACCAGTTCTGCCAATTGCTTGATTTGCTTGCATAGAGCTTTCATTTTTTCGTTCCATTGAGAACTGGAACTTGGCATAATCCCATTTGTCAACACCGTGTTTGATGATCTGGGATGCTTCACCGTTACAATTGGAACTTTGTCCAGTGCTCCAATTAATCATGTTGACTTCTTCCTCTTTGTGTGGAGGAAGAGGGTTGTCTTGAACGTGAGGTTGATTGAGTTTGGTGACTACGATCTCACCATTGTCTATCAGGTCTTGGATCTTATGCTTCAAGGCCCAACAATCTTGAGTATCATGTCCAGGTGCCCCGGCATGATAAACACATTTCTGAGCAGCATTAAAACCTCTAAGATGAGTGATTTTCTTCTGCGTGGTCAGAAGAGTGAGAATATTCTCGAGAGAGTCCCCTAAGGGTGTGAACACTCGAGGGCGTTTGACTTCTCCACCTTTTGGTACTGGAGGGTTTGAAGACTGTGCTTGAAAGGGAGAGTAATTTCTCCTCTGGATAGGCATATTCTGATTGCCTTTTTGACCCTATAGTATTAGGGAAACATCCTCTTCTTTCTTTTTATGGACCCTTCGGGGGTTGTTTCTATAATTTTCGAATTGGATGTGTTCAGCAACAGCTAGGTCTTGAATCTTTCTTGACTTCAATCCCATCTCAGTCATCTCCCCATGTTTGATGATTTCAGAAAATGGTTTACCGATGCCAGCTAAGACTCTCTCACAGAAAGGAGTTTCTTGTATGTCGATAAAGGTCATAACCATCTCTGACTCTGTCATAGAAGGAATAACTTGAGCAGCAAGGCGCCTCCACCTTTGAGCATATTCTCTGAAAGACTCGTTGGACTGTTTCTTGACCTTGGTAATCTAGTACCGGTCAGGAGCCATCTGAGACTAAAAACTGTATTGCGTGAGGAAGGCGTGAGCTAGCTCTTCCCAGCTATGGATCTTTGAGTTGTCTAATCTGGTATACCATGAACGGGCTTCTCCAGTCAGACTTTTTTGGAACAGCTGCATTCTGAGCTTCTCGTTTTCTTCATAAGATCTGAGTTCTCCAATGAATAACTTCAAATGTGTATAAGGATCTCCTAACCCATCATACGCCAGGGAATGTACAAAGATCGACATATGACACATTCCCGTGTGCTCCAATTCCTTTGATAGCGTTAAGGGTTTCTTCCATTTAAAGAACTTTCTTTCTGATGTCACCGGCGTCTAGATCATTTGTAAGATGGGCGGCATCATGACTTTTGTTGGTTGTTTCCAACTCCAGTTCAGGTACTATAATGGCTTTATCAGGACCTTGGGTTCCTCCTTGTGTAGAGGATTCAGCATGTACGGGTATTTTTGGACCCTGTGTAGATTGATGTAGTTCTTTAAGCAGAATAGCCAAGTCTGTAATTTGTTTAGTTAATCCGTCAAATTCTTCGTGAGAAACTGGATTAGACTGGTCAGATGAAGACATGATTGGTTGTAGGCCTGCGGCCTTTTTGGACTTTGACCGGGTAATAGGGCCGAATGCTTCCCTGTAACAAAACTGGCATAGTTTAGTTTTAGGGATGGTGTAAATGTTAACATGCTATGTAATGTGTCTGTTTTAGGAAATTTTGTCCTGCAAAACGGATGTTAGCTGTTTGTAATACAAGATAGCATGTTAATGTAAATATGTACATGCACATATTTCCTCATATTTCTCATTACATTGAGATGAATATGGAATGTAAATTACAAGTAATTGTTTTTACAAGTAATTTAAAATGAGAAAGCATGAAGAGACTTTCCCTCGCGTTTGGTTTATCAGAGGCTGACCTATCTTAGGTTACTCTCACGGCTTTTCGGCATGAAGGTTCCCAAATCATCGCAATTTACTTGACGAAAAGTTAATCCGATCTTTCAACTGGAGCGAATTTGGGTGGTCCCTTTCCTGAGCCTCGGGGAATTACTCTTCCCACGAGTCCAGTAATCAAACACCGACGGGATAGCCTCCTCGTGGAGGGACCACACAACATACATTCACATACATCTCGTCTCACTGTATATGAAAATGATGACACGTGCGAAGCACTAATATCACATGCAGATATAGTGTAAAACATTAATCGCAGTAAAGATATGCATTCGTACACATTCATCATAAATGCAAATACAACATCCACACACAAGCATATAAAAGTTTTTGAAAAGCTTGTAATAGTGGCTTAAGTCCTCTTACTGGTTTCCCCAGCAGAGTCACCACCTGTCGATGTCGGGATTTTTATTTGTCCCTTTTCGTTTTATGTTCTTTTGTGTTCTCATTTTAGGTGAGATTTTTTTGAAAAAACAAGTGAAAAAGGTCCGACATGTGTAATGTCGACGATTGGACTATAAGAGTCGCCAGTTGGTTTTTTAACTGGTTGTACCAACACAACCAAGAAAAAGTTTGCACATTGACCCAGTGATGTGACGCTGCTAAACGGGTCAGTGAAACCGAGATTCAATTAGGGTTCGGGCACTTGCTTATGCAGAGGGAAGGTGTTAGGCACCCCCCGACATCCGTGTTACCACGGTGACTGCCACTTCTTAAGAAATTGTTATATGAATGTGTGTGTGTGTGTGGGTCAATGTGCTATTATTTGGAAGTAGTGCTATGCCTCATTTGCACCTATATACAAAGGGTTTTCATTTATACAAAAATTCAATTTTAAACAAGATATAGCAGTGATGTTTTAGAAAAGAGATTTTTTCAAACCCTTGTGCTCAATAGTAATTGAGGCCTTTGATACTTCCATTTTATTCTGAATTCGGCTTGGTTGATTTTTTTTACAGATGTGAGGCATCTGTATGCAAATAATGTACAAAAAGGTGCTGAATTCCTCGTGTGATTGGAAACCATCTGAGGAAATCCAAACATCATAGATAAATTTATAAGCTGCTTACAGCTGAAAAGGACCATCACAGGAACCAAATCTAGATTCAGTTGACTGAATCTGTGATCACATGTTTCCTAGGCTCACATGATGCCGCAGTTGATATAAACGTAGTAAGTAGGTATATATATAAAAGCTGTAAATATATATATACAAACATGATCACCAATCACGAAGTACCTCCATGGGGGATCAGAAATGTAAATAAAACTGTAAAAGCGATCAACCGCCACGGAGGGAACTCCAGGCGGGACGAAATGTAAGAAACCAGAAAAAATAGTCAACCACCACGAAGTAAACTCCAGGTGGGACGAAATGTATATATATATATATATATATATATATATATATATATATATATATATATGATAAACGCACCGGATATAAAATCCAGGCTCATCGGACAAAGTCCGACAACAGTTAATATATATAAGTATATATATATTAAACCAGTAAACGCACCGGATGTAAAATCCAGGCTCATCGAACATAGTTCGACACACAGTTCATATATATATATATATATACTAGTAATTTCCCGTGCCTGAAGGCACGGCGTAACGAAAAAGTAGATTTAAATTAAAAAATTATTACATTATCTAAAAACTCTTTGCTACCTAAAATAACTTAACATAACAATTATCATAATTCACTGTACCATCACAATAATTAATACATACTCAATTATCAACACATCCAACCACCAAAACATCAAGCTAGTCGCTACTAATTTCAAGAAATTTCGGCAAAATTTATTTCAAAAATAGATATCCAAAAAAATCTAAACCTGTCTACAAAACTTACATCATCAATACATATCCAACGTTCAACTCCAATTTAAACACGAAGAGCTTTTCTTACTACTACCCTGACATGTTGACTTACATTCACAAAATTATATATTTTGGCTATTCGTTTTCTCATTCTGCAAGTACTTTAACACTCCATACACAACAGTTTCCATTTTTCTGGTAGGAAACCTGTACTCCTACCTGTAAAAGTGCAGTAATTTATACATTACAATTCCAAGTAAAACAAATCAAACCTGCTAGATATAAAACAAATTCTAATCCTTGATGTGAATTGAGGAATATTGCTAGATTTGGGATTATCCTTGCAAAGAGCAATTAAATTATACAAACACATATTATTTGCGAAATTCCATATCATAGTTTATGAACTAACAAAAAAATACATTGAATAATTACCTCATGAAATTTTAATATCTTTGCAAGTATAAAATCAAAGGTTAGAAAAGGCTACTGATTATACACCTTATATTGCAAGAAGAATTCCCTGAACAAAAATAATAGAACAAAGCCTTAACCAAGTAAGAAGAAAAGCACTCTCAAAAGATTTTATCAAACTAAAAGGCTTTGTTTCAAGCCATGTCGTTAGAACATTATAGGATTGCATTCATAATTTAAGTATGTTGATAGAATAACAAATTTTGAACATGCTATGACAATTTTGATCTCAGTATCAACCATTATTTCAATTGCTCAAACTCTATCATACAATAACATATCATCAAGGATAAATTGACCATAAAAGATCCATAGACCGTGAGGCATATTAAAATCAAAAGGAAAAAATTCCCTTGACTGGAAAAAATCAACCACCAAAGTAAAAACAACTAATAAATACATAATTGCTACGCAGAAGCCCAAGCTAATTTAAATAAATAGAAAGTTGTTTACATAGTTGAACCCTACAATAATCTTGGTCCAACTAAAAAAATCATATAAACAATTTAATTAAAAAAAAAGAGAGAGAAAGTGCATGTACATGTGTAATTAAGGCAAAAGAGAGTTGGGCTCAAACTTTGGCATAATAACTCATGACATACCTTGTTCATTTCCCCCCTTAAAACCTTCAGCCCCCTATTCATTTCCCTTTCTTGTTCCAAATGAAGCTTAAGTACCACAATATGCAATCTACTCAAAATCAATTCCTCTTAAAACAAATGCTACTTCTAACGATTACTGAAGCTAATTAACAATTAATTAGAAATCCATCAAACTCTGGGATAAATTTTGATATATAGCTACTTCTAACATTTACTGAAATTAACTAATAATTAATTAGAAATCCATCAAACCCAGGGATGAATTTTGATATATAGCTAAAATTTAAGAACTGAAACCTTTGAAAAAAATCATTACTTATCCTTAATTAGCAACCCCTCTTTGGAACAACTCATTAGATAACATCTACATCAAATAAACTCTTTTTCACATTAAGAGTCTTTATAGCACTTCCTCAAAATTAACTACCAGTTCACCAGAACAGAGATTCTATTTATAGAGATACTTAGAAAAAAAATTGAAGATATGAAACTCAATTAAAAAAAGAAAAATTAAACCTTGAACAACACCCATTTCTTGGAGAGCTGGTATTTCTTAGAGAGCTGCAACTTCCTCTTCCATCTCTTTCAATCTTTTTTTCATCTCATATAATTCCTTCAACACAAACAAACACATTCATCAAATCATATACTTGATTAGAGATATTACATTATAATCTAACACTTGGGATCAATGATGACGTAAACAATGCTCAATCTTGACTTTTATTGAATTTAATCAACAAATCACTTAGTACTATAAACAGATAAGCAAAACAGAAATTTCGACAAATGGGTTAATAATAAATAAAAACAACAATAGTAATGAAAGTTAACTCATAAAGAACAAATGAAAATTATAAAATTAAATATAAATAACTTACAGAAAATATGAGCGCGACCTATCAAAAGAAAGTAAAACGCGCGAATTTTTCTGTCTAATTCCTTCTTTCCCAGTTCAATACTCATAAATTTCTAGAAATGTAAATTTTCCACTCCTCTCAAAGAAGATGTTGACATACAAATTCATGCATGTATATAATCCAGAAGTTATTTGATTTGTAAAAAATCACAGGAGCGCATTTGTAGAATTAATGCATTTTGGATGGGGAAATTTGAGGAAGAAAATATATCATTTTTCCCTGAAAGTTCAGAACACTCTAACTCAAACACTTTTGAAAGTAAATCCAAAGAAAGTAAACAAAAACAAAAGATATGAACAATAAAAGGTCATCTTCTTTTTCCAGTTTCTAACTTCACAATATGTTACATCAATAATGAATGCATAAACAACATAATGCAAAATATTTAATCCAAATCAATGAATTAGTGAAGAAGAAATTTTCATCTAACCTTTGCAAACGATCTGAGCCGCAAAGGATATATAAAACCAAATAATTGGGTTATGATTTACCTTTCTTTTTCTTTTCCAAGAATTAGATTGTATCCCCATTCCAAATAGTATCCTTAAAAGGAGGGAAAGAGGGAAAGGGATAATCTGGTGCGTAGTAATTTTAAGTTGATAGTACACAAATTACAGTAACTCAATAAGATAATAATGTGTATTTATGTAGACAAACAAATACAAAGCTAGCAGCCTAGCAAACCTCACCATGGTTCTCTCAAATTCTGATTTTAATTGGCAAAGTAAACCTTCCTGAAATAAATTAACCTCGCAAAATTAACACAAAACACAACCATGAAGCTGAATAAAGACATAATTTGCCCAAATTGAGAGAATACACCAGAAGCCCTAACTTGAAAAACACAAAAAGCTCCAACTTAAAAATACCATAATTCAATTAATTTCACCAAAAGACACAAAGTAAAATAAAATTAGACAATACCCATTAACCCAATTCACACCAACAAACAACAATGAAGCTCATAAATAAATTCAACTCGGAACGGCAAGTAGCATAAAATTTCAAAAAATATGAGCATTTATACATGTAAAGGGATAAGAGACAGATAAAGAAACTTTTTTGCTCTAGCAGGGAGCTCCAAGGAGAAAACTTATTCCTTCTTCTCAACTGAGCTCGCCATTTCCCAACTATCCGAAAAAAAATAAATTAAAACCTGAAGTTAAAAATAATTATAACACAACGGGACCAACCTACTATGAATGTAATACGTTATATATCTAATTTTATATCTTCATCGACAACAAAATTGATCGATCCACAAACTCCACAGTTCGCAATCTCTCGATTTGCTCCACCCAAAGCCCCAAATCAAATTTGTGTGGGAGGAGGGAGAGATGCAAAACAAAAAAAATGAGGGGGAAACGATTTCGCGAGGAAGGAAGAATGTGAGCCTTTAAATTAAGTAGGAAGAATTGTGCTTTCTCAAATTTAAAGACGAACAAAAAATAAGATAATGAAAAGAACCTACTCAAATTGCCATTAAACTTTGCACAAAGGCAATTCTAATGCACATGTGCTTGTTATATATAGAACTGATATAACCAACAACATAGGCCTTGTTAACAAAATCAAAAGAGAGTGTACAACAAAACCAAAGCAAAATAATAAAAAAAAAATAGCATTGAGATATCACAATAAAAATTCTTAGGAAATTGCAGGTTGTAATGGATATGCTCATGTAATAAAATAATCATTGCTAATTTTAAGCTATAATATATTATAGCTTATTTGTAACCTGCAGTAACCACCTATTTTAAGATATGAGCTATAATCTTAAGCATATAAGCTGCAAAAATGTCACTATCATAATTAGCATAACAAACATCATTATCATGATTAAAATTATTAGCGATAAACTTTTTTTTTTCAATATAACATCATCTTAACATCACTTCAATTTAACAATTGTCAAACTGAGAAGAGAAAAAAGAAGAAAAAAATGTAGATAAATCTTCAACTAAGTCCATACTTAACAAACATACAAAATAAAATATAATTATTCATTATTTTAACAATAAGTTAATCTGAGAAACAGATATTGAAATAATCGAAAATTTTCATGTTACTATACTCATATTTTAATAATGGTAAGATGAAATGACACACTAACATAACAAATAAATAATTAATTATATATATATATATATATATATATATATATATATATATATATATATATATATAGTACAAAAATAGAATTAATTTTTAAGGAAGGAGGCAGTAATATTTATATCTTAATTCGGAAGTAATCTTAATTTTAACAAAATAAAATAAAAGGATGTAGTAATCTTAAATTAAAAAATTATTACATTATCTAAAAACTAATTTATCATGAAATACGTGCCTTTTTGATGTAACGTGTATCAATTATATCCGTTTTTGGCTAACTCATATAATCAAGTCGCGTTATCACATAACTACAACATATCACACGTTTACATCTTTTGTTAAAACTTAGCATATTATATAGATTGGTTTTCAAATTTTTAAGTAAGCTTTCATATTGCTATATTTAGGTTAATTTAAACCTCAATGTGTCATATTCATGTATTATGTATCAAGACCCCAATAGTTAAAAGAATTATTCTACATTTTTTGGGTAGTCCAAAAAGTGTTATACAATGATTACATATTAGGACTCTACACAAAAAGCTGAGTAACATATTAAAAAACTATGTAACGTTCAAAAATCAACACAGCGTGCCAAAAAAGCACAGCTGCTGCCCATAAATTTTTTTTCCCTCGACTTTTACGATTTTATGATTTTTGGGTTAGTTTTGTGAATTTTTATCTCACTTGTTATACATAGAATTAAAGCCATGTATGAAATGACTTTAGACTGGCCTGAAACTGTCTACTCAGGACAGTTTTAGACTTGGTCTAATTTCCTGTTTTCTGCAAAATTTACACGACTTTGATTTTCAAGGCAGTTTTGAGGAATTTTAATTCGTTCATTATAACTCCAATTGGCATCACTTTTGAACATAATTATAGAACTTGCTACATAGTATTTTAGAAAAATACTACTTAACCAAAATGGCTTCTTTAAGTCATAAATTCAGAGTGCCGAAAGTGCATCGTTAACACAAATTTGGTTTAAAATAGTTTGTTAGCAAATTTTTTAAAAACCTTTTGAACCTGATTTGAAACTCTGCAATAACTTAGATTATCTTATAACTCATATATGTATACTAATTTATCATGAATATTAATCAATTTTCAGGTTTTAGCCAAAATAGCCTCTTTTATGCATTTTTACAAACATATGGCGTGCATGGTTTTAAAACTCGGATTTGAACATGATAACATATAATCCCCATATCAATTCAACCTTATAACTCCTGGATCCTTCTTATTCCACCAACATATAACCTCCCACAACCTATCACATCAATTAACAACTATTATTTACTCAAATTTCATGAATTTTGTTAAGAAATACATAACTTACCTCTTTGTTTAGTAATATGGTTTAAAAATAACATTGTTAATAGGCTTATCATATATATAGTTGTGGAGAAATTTACCTCAAGATATTGCGCATTAAATTTCCAAGAAACACAAATTAGATGTCTCCTCAAGAGATTTACCTCAAGATATTACCACATTAAGGCTCTCTCTACAAAAGGCAGAAACACAAAAATAATTTTATCAATCAGAGTGTACATAGGCACCATGTGTATTAAACTGTCTAATAAAGTTTCACTACCATTACACTCCAACACCTCAGGTCCTCAACAATTAGATGTATCCTTTGGCAAAAACAATAATGAAAAGATTGTGAAACTAATCTGACCCTTAGTCATGGAAGAGGAAGAAAAAATGACGCAAGAAAAGAGACTTTCTTTAACAAAAACTGTTAGACGTTACTTACTGGATGATCAAATGAGACTTTCTTTAACAAAATCTGTTCAAATAGTTCTCCAATTTCTTCCTTGCCCTGCAAAAAAAATTACAAAAAGATCAATTATGCGACTTCATGTAAGGTTAGTGTAGAACTAATCAATTCATTGTTATCTCGAGGAACCCTAACCTGGCTGTTTGTTGATAACCCAAAATCTATAACTCTTAATATAGGGGCAAGGTTGAGCATTGGATCGGGGTTTTGATTTTGGAGAAATCGGGAAGAGAAAGGACTGAGGTAGAGTTGGGGTTTTGATTTTGGGAAAATCGGGAAGAGAAAGGGAGTGAGGTAGAGTTGGAACAGAGAAGTAGAGTTGGAACAGGGAAGTAGATTTGGAATGGGGAGAACATGAGAGAGTTTATTTGGGTGGGATCTTTTGTCTGTGAGATGAAATGTGAACCGTTGGATTAAGTCAGAATATTTGAGATTAAATGTGAGCCTTTGTTGTGGTTTGTCAACTTTTAAAGTGGGAATAAATTCAAAATTGGTTGTGTTTTTTATATATATATATATATATATATATATATATATATATATATATATATACGAAAGCAATTAAACGCACCTGACATAAGTCTAGGCTCAGCGAACAGAGTTCGACACACAGTTTATATATATAAGTGTATATATACAAAAGCAAGTAAACGCTCCAAACCGAAGTCTAGGCTCATCGAACAGAGTTCGACACACAGTTTATATATATAAGTATATATATACAAAAGCAAGTAAACGCTCCAGACCGAAGTCTAGGCTCAATCGAGGCATAACTCGATAATGTTAGTCCATATATATAAATATATATATATATATATATATATATATATATATATATATATATATATATATATATATATATATTTGTATATACAAACTGAAATAAAATCACGGACCGAAGTCCGGGCAAACACACGCAACACGACTTGAAAATGTGTAAGAAGGCTTACAGTGGGCTGCCAAAGAAGACTTCAATAACTTTAAAGTAGATAAACACTGGCTTTCACCGGTACAAAAGTAGCTATATGTGCTCATAAGTGTTTGAAATGAGAAATCACTCAGTTTGGGGTGTGTATGGAGTAAATTAGACAGCACTTCCTCACCTTTTCTCCTTGTAAAATGGCTACCCCAAGCCCTCTATTTATAAAGGGTGGACTTGCGGCTGGGCCACAGGTGTACCAGAGGTTGCCCGGGGTGCCCCGGGCTTTATGGGTCCTGCTGTCTCGAAGTACGCGCACATAGGCAACGTGATGTCAGCTCGAACTTTCAGAATTACAATCCGGGCATCCGATTGAGGTATATAGGACCTATTTCGGATCGCTATTGTTGAGAGTTATGCAATGACATGGGATTAGAGGTTGTACGAAGTCATAAAGATGGGACGATGCCCTCCGGTCTTCAGCTTCAAATTCTATCCGTTATCCTGCGAAATAGTCACTCGGGATTGGTTCTTCTGAGCTTTTGTGGGACATTGATGTGCAGAAATGTATGTCTAAAATATTGAGATGGCGTGATGTGGCGTCATGGTGGCAAGATGATGACTTTGCCCCTCACCGGGGTTATCTCTGATTTGGGCTGATAAAGTAGACGTTGCTCAGGGTTATTGCTGAGATTGGACTGCTGTAAATGTTGATGGTCCTCAGTGTTATCTCTGAGGTGTGCCTGTCTTATACTGAGTGCCTCGGTGTGAGCACCGAGGTTAAAGTTGATGGCATGCATTTGAAATAAGCATTTCAGAGGTTATCTCCAGAACTACTACTACCTTCCTTGGGGTTATCTCCAAGGTTGGAATCTGCTATTCTCGGTGTTGGGACTGAGACGGAACATCTCGGGGTTATCTCCGGGATGAATCAGTCTTCTCCAGTTTGTGTTTCGATATTAGATCTACATGCCTCTAGGTTATCTCCGAGGTTAGATTTGTTACTCTCGGTGTGTGTTATGGGTTTGAGCTGTTACTCCCACTGTGTGTTCTGGGGTTGAGCTGTTCCTCTTGGTGGTATCCAAAATGGATATGAATTGTCTTTCAGGGTTTCCTCTTAAAAAAAGAATCTGCGCTCCTGTGATGTCAGTAACAGATAGGTAAAAAATTTTGAGTGTCTACAGTTATCTCTGAGATTGGGCTACTGCAGGTGTTGACCATCCTCAAGGTTGTCTCTGAGGTGTTCCTGACCTCCCGGTATTATCTCCAAGCTTGGGGAATGAGTGCCTCGGGGCTATCACCGAGTTTGAAGCTGACTGCAAGGGTTGGAATGAGCATCTCCGGGGTTATCTCTAGAATTGCAAGGACACTCTGCGGGGTTATCTCCGAGGTGGATACTATCTTTCCCGGTGTTGTTTCCAGGACTAAGACTAAGTATCTCGGGGTTATCTCCGAGATAAAACGGTCTTCTCCGGTGTGATTTTTGGCATTTAAACTGCATTACTCGGGGTTATCTCCGAGGTTGAGATTGAAACTCCCGGTGTTATTTTTGGGACTGAGCTGGATGTCTCGGGGTTATCTCCGAGATGGTAATAACTATATATCCTAGGGTTGTCTCCAGGATTGAACTGAGCTATCTTCCAGGGTTATCTCTTAAAGACGATTCTGCCCTCCTGCAGTGTTAGTAATAGGTATGCATAAAATTGTGAGTGTCTATAGATGCCCCTCTTTATCATATTCATGCAATGCAATGGCGTGGATAGGATAAAGAATACTAAACACTTGGAATGTAACAAGATAATCATGACGCAATGTACAACAGCATGATGCAAATGCATATGGTTTGTTGGATTATTTTCCAACATGGTGGGATGATTGCTCACTCCCCTTGACTTCTACCGAGAGCATGGTTATTCATGACCACCCTGATAAACTGTTTGGACGTGTGATCCAAAGCTGCCATGGAGTTTCAGGATGTTGACATTTGGGATTATCACCAAAGCCCTTAATCCTCGGTATAGACTTTCACTGAAGATGTATCTCTTATGTACAAGAGACTCTGTGGGGATGTGTTTTGTCTGTTGAGGATGTGTATAACATATTCCATCATCGGTCCTCCCTGATGAGGATGCTCTGTCAGAGTTACTGCCAACAGTCTGTGTTGTCAGGATTGCCTGACCTTCGCTGACATGTTCATCAACGGATGGGAACCTGTTGGAGAATACTGTCAAAGCTGCTTGACCTTTGTTGACGTGTACATCAACGAATGAAATCATCGGATGGCTTTCGATGCTTCAATGGGTTTACTTGCCATCGACTGAAGTAACATCAAGGTTGCTTGACCTTCATTGACATGTACATCAACGGATGAAAATGCGTGACACCCCCGCTAGGGACTAGTGTTTGGCGTTGCGACCCCAAAATGACGGCATCAGACCTTCGTTAGATATTACCGAATGTAGTTTGCAACAGTTGTGATCATTGGTATAGTAAACATGTGTCCGGTCGAATACCAATGAATGACATGTAGACCTGTAGTTTGGTCCACGAAAACCAGGATTTCAGGCTAATCCGCTCAATCGCGTAGCATCTTTTTTCCTGATTTGGCCTTTTTAGCTTGTGAGAACTCCTTTGCAACTCGAACTGGACAGAGCTGGAGGGGTGGGCCCCACTCAGGGGAGCCTCAGGTACACCTGCGGCCAACAGTGGGTTGCCTTTAAGGCAGCTGTGGCTTTCGTAAGTCACTTTCAATGTACGCCGCACAGGAAATTCGAGAGCTTTTCTTCAGATCTACTGAGTTCGGGCGTCTTTCTGTAAATTTTGTCACCGTACAAGTGTTCTACACTATCATGGTAACATATGCATGTCTTCTTTTCCAGTTTCTATCAGTTAAAAATGACTTTTTATATGAAATACTTCCAAACACATAACAGTGAATGCTAAACATAATCATGTGAAAAAATTTGACTTTTGAAACAATCAAATTTATACCTTTTTCTGCTATTTCTTATCCTATTTGAGGACAAATGAGCAAATGTAAGTAAGAAAAGTAATCCTGGTATTTAATCTACCATCATGGACTGTGACTTTATATGCAGGTAGGATGTTTATGACTGTGGGTAGGTGTGCTACTGAATGGCCACCTATTCATGCCTTTGTGCATATGAATAGTCCTATTTACAAAGGAGACTCTGTCAAAATTTTCCAAAAGTCTAGGCATTGGGTAGACACATGCATTTTTAACTCTACTGTAGGCGTATGTTAAAGTAATGTATGCATGCATATAGTCATAAAATGCATAAAAATGCTCCAGGTTATAATTTACCACACTCTTTCTGAGGTGATTTAGAGACTTGTTTTTCAGATATTATGGATCCGGATTAGCCGAGTAGTTCTCGTAGGACCACTTCAGGTGTGTGAGGAGGAGGGCTTCTGAAGTGTCTCGACCCCGTTCAGTTAGACAGCCTTATCGTCTAGCAGAGGAAGTGATACGTCCTATTCGGGTTGATGTACCGGATGTCGATGATGAGGACGAGGATGTACTGGTAGCGGATCCAGCTCCTGCTGCTAATATTCCCCGTAGGGATTTTCTAGGCATTCAGGTGGCTTTTCTAGATCTTCTGGGTGATTTGAGTCGCCACCCCTCAGTTTACTTGCATGTAAATAAGGTAAAAGCTGTATTTTGTCTTCCTTTTTCCTATTGAGGAGGAGCAAGGATTTTGACATTAATTTGCATATGATGTATGTTCCCGGCTTTACATAGCCCCGAGGGAACTGGTTCAGCATACACTCCCTGTATCAGGCTCCTCATCCAGATTACCGAGGTATTGTGCCTGGTTAGAGCTTTGGGGCGTTCTTTTCCATTTTTCCCCACCATTATCCCTGGGGTTACCTCAGGGCATTGTTTAAGCACTGGTTTCACCAGACTCAGCATCTCTATTTGTTGGATTTTGGGGTGATGATGATGCCGATGGATTAGCGATTTATCATCGGTATGGAGTTCGGAGGGGCGCTAGTGCCATGTATGACGAATATTACCCCGACTGCTGTTAGATCCTTGTTGGGAGTCCCGACTGAGGCGCTCAAGGGTAGGACCGTCCGTACTGGTCCTTTGAGTGTAGATGCTATGGGTGGGCTGTTGAGTGAGCCCATGCCCACTGATGTTAGAGTCAGGGATCACATTCTTTGGGGATTGTTCCTGGTTATCATCAGGGGTTGTTTCATAATCGATAACTCTTCTATGGTATCATTCGCTTTGATTAGCGCCACTCGGGAGGTGGACCATACTAAAGAATATGATTGGGGCTCCTACACCTTTGCCTACTTCCTTAGGGGAATGTACATGCGCTCGCAGGGTTTGATAGAGGCTTGGCTAGGATTTTACCCGTTTTTGCTGGTGAGTATTTCTCTTTTAATTTCCCATGTACAGGTTAAGAGTGTTCACTGACAGCAGATGTTTTTCCTTTATATTGGCAATTTTAGGCCTATGAGAGGCTTCCATGTTTGCGTCCCATGAGTGTGTTAGGTTTAGATACCTATTCACGACGACGGCGGTGGCATCACTCTATTTTGTCAGAGGTTCCTGTAGCTGAGGGTTTCACCCATTGTCGCTTATAATTGGAGTTATTGATAGCTGATGTCATCACTTGGGTTCCCTACTTTGGGGAATATTTGGCAATTGGATTTGAGGATGGATTCCTGACTGGTGTCGAGTATGTGATATCCACCCGTAGGATTCCTGTCTTCACAGATAGAGGAAGGGAGCTCTATTTAGGAGAGCGTGCTATTAGGAGCACCAGAGGAGAGATTCGTGTACCGATCTTGCCTCCTGCCAGGCGTTATTAGCCTGTGTTGCAGTCAGACATCGATGGCATCCCATTGATGGGTATTGACGGATATACTTTGTCAGATGGTTCACATACTCATGATACATTTCATCACTAATGGTCCCCTCGTACCATTGGAGTCCAGACCCGCACCACTCAGTTTATGGGGGATATGGTACCTAGATCTGTGATGATGACGGATTTGGCTGACCTGTGTCCGAGATCCGACTTATTTGACACAGATTGATCGTTTGACCTGACAATTGGGCCGAGCACATTTTTTCATCTGGCACTTGGTTAGAGATCCTTCAGAGGTAGATAGTTTTGATCTTTCCAACTCAGGTGTTGGCCCCTCAGGTGACCCATATGGTTTTGTTGGTGCAGATCCTCCATTGTATAGGTCTAACATCCCTGTTGATATAAATCTAATGACTTAGGAGGGGTTACATCAGGTGGACAGGATTGATGATGTAGATATTGACACCATTGTCTTCTTCTGATGTGTATTCTCGTTATCTCTTTTGATAGGCCTCTGTTAGATATTGGGTGGCTATGCCCCATTCTCGCTATATCTTTTGATAGGCCTCCGTTAGTAGTAGGGCGTCTGTGCCCCATTTCCCTATATTTTTAGCTGTACAGAGATGATGTATGTAGATGATGATGTACTTAGGAATGTATGTACTATTTTTCATTCCCTACATCATATTGTCATCTATTATTTGTTATGCATATACCATGTTATGCATATGTATGTATGTCCTGAGATATTCAGCATTGACCCCTGGATGGTCTTATGATATGACCTACACAGATGTCTTCTTCGACAGTCAGCCGCATAGATCACACCCCACCAGTGTTGATAGCCTCCTGTCTGAGGTCGTGGTATGATAGTATATCACCAACAGATAGGGTGACTGTTGATCAGTTATTACAGCATTCTATGACCCTCTTGATGTTTCAGGTTCCCGCAGGTTTTGTAGAGGGTATACTAGAGCATTGGATACCGGAGAGAAAGGTTTTTTGGTTTGGTACCCAGGAGTTGACTCCTACATTGGAGGAGTACGAGCGGTTGACGACTTTTCCCTTAGACAGACCTTATGCTCGTATGGCTATCGGAGATATGCATTGGCAATTCATGACCCTCACCGGGTTACGACGTAGGGTAGTAGAGGATGAGATTACATCTGACCATGTATTGCCCCAGCGTTTCCTGATAGATAGTTTTGGTTCACTGGACATCTATACTTGGCACTCCGGGGATTTTACCACACCAGAGGATCAGTGGCATTTGGCTTGAGTGGATATACTCGTGATGTGTGTAGTGGCGTATGTATACATGCCACTGTATATGGATGAGATGGACATAGGTGTCATCATGGCAATGAGAGCTCTCAAGGAGGGTCATACCATTATCTCGATGATCATGGCTGAGACATTGAGGTTGGCCACGTTTTGGAGCACCTACCTTGTAAGGGTATTTATAGGCAGCTCGGTCATGCTATATGTGTGGTTTATGTCACACTTAAGACCGAATGGTACTTTTCGCTGACGCGAGTACTGTTTTACCTATAATATAGCTATGTCTTACTCCTTTCAGCCATCGGAGTGTACAGACGCTATGTCTTGGTCGGTATTCTTGGCAGGGATCGGAGATCCGTTTGGCATCCTGCTATGTTCAGTGCTCAGCTCACCCTACAACCTTATTACTCACACTCTTGGCATGGATTATCTCCCTCTGGCTGGTTGGACTTCCATCCTTTTGAGGGGGCGTTAGGTCAGCGTTTAGCTTCTCGCCACTTATCAGCAGAGGACCGATCCGGGTGTATGCCTATTGGGATCTGCGTGAGAGTGATGCATTTTCTGTTAGTCATCCGGGTTATTCATCAAAGTATTTTACGTGGATGAGGACAGAGACTTCATCGGTTGCGATAGTATCCACAGTGCCATGTATTGATTTAGATGGTGGAGAGCCCATGGAGGATATTGATTCCCACACAGAGGAGGATGAGCTATTTGTTGGGTTGCTAGCAACTCTTGTAGATTCTCCCAATACTAGTACTATCATGATCTAATATTTAGCACAGTATTTCGAGTAGAGTCTCCATCTAATGACCTTCGAGAGAGATCAGGCTAGCGCCTTGATGTTGACAGCTCTTGGTGGGAGAGATGCCGCTCTATTAGAGAGAGACGAGACATTATCACATAGAGATGCCGCTATTGAGGAGCGGGATGAGGCCTGATCAGCCAGAGATGTCGTGATAGTTGAGCAGGACGACACTATATCTGCCCGGGATGTAGCCGTTACAGACAGTACCACAGTGAGGTCCTTATTGCTAACATCATTGTAGAGATGAGTGCATATATTGATGAGCATAGTGTCACCATGCAGATGGCTATAGATCTGTTAGCTCGTGTGGATACCCTTGTGTAGGAGACCACAATGTTACCTCCTTCTTCTGAGAGAGATGCCATGTTGGGCTTGATATACACTGATTTATAGATGGGCTTGTATTTTCCTGCACAGACTAGCTTAGCCAATTTGTCATGTACAGTTCATATTGTATATGTCAAACAACATTATATCGCAGGGAAATATATTTTTGATCACTTCCCTTTTAGTTATGCCTTGCTACTTGCTTGACATTTGCTTGTTTCTTCAGGGCTTGTGATCTTGATGTATTCTGAATTCCTCTTTGATGGATGGACATTGAGTTGTCTCAGGATCTTTCAGAATGGATCTTTGATCTGTACGTATCCCCTACCTTCTTTGGTGTCTTGGGACTAGTTTCTATATGTAGATGTGGAGAGGAGTGTGGCTTTCCTCTCTGAGGTTAACCGCACCACAGATGGTCGCCAATACTCCTTTGTATGGGGAAGCCCAGTTAGTTCCGTCTCTTATGGATTGGTGTTTCTCGTTGAGGATCAACCGCAGCTTAGATGGTTGCCAATTCTCCCGTTTACACGGGGAGGTCAGTTAGTTCCATCCCTTTGGTCTGAAGCCGATGAAATGTGATGGATTGAATGATTATCCCAGTATTGTTGACAAGTTTTTATATTTTGGTATGGTGTTAGACCGAAGCATGAATGGCTGCCTACGTACTCCTATTGAAGAGGAGATCAGGTCTGCGTAGTTTGAACCTGGTGTAAGAGGTTCAACGCTGTATGAGGCAAAAGGGTGTAGAAATGTTTTTGTTTTTTGTAATGAGAAGGATGTAGAAATGTTTTAGTTATTTTTCTTTTATTGCGACCGGACCATATAAAATATGGTTGCCTACGTACTCTTGTGTATCAAAGAGATTAGGTCGGCGTACTTCGCCCCATGTTCAGGATGGTTTGTAACTAATGAAAAGTTTGATCCCATGTTCAGGATGAACTGCGGGTGAGAAAGTTTAATCCCATGTACAGGACCAAATGCAGGTGTGAAAAGTTTTATCCCTAGTGGGGTAAAACTGCAGGTGTGAAAGGTTCAATCCCTAGTGGGATAACTAAAGTTGAGTAAGGGTTCAAAACCAAGTTGAGAAAAGGATCTGGCGATCCGAAACCAGGCTGCTGGTTAGAAAAGTGTGTTTGTCCCTAATGGGGCAGATGAGCATGACACTACTACAAAACAGTAAATAGATAATGCATAAAAAACATTGTAGTTTGTATCCCAGAAACGTCCTGGTTAAGGGTGTCGTCTATTTGACACTCTTTATATAACGTTTTTAAAACGTTATAGTTTGACACATTACACAATGTTTTTTTCTTAAAAAACGTTGTATATTTGTTTTTCATAAATTCTTGGATGCTTAAAAACATTGTAGATGATATGATTCCACAACTTTTTGGCTTAAAATGTTGTGGTCTGGTACAACAGACAACGTTTAGACTCATTTATACAATGTTTATAAAGTGTCATCTATTTAGAGTACTTTTTACAATATTTTTAAAATATTGTAGTTTGACTTTAAAATGTTGTAATACATGCATATAACAACTGTTTTTGGATCTCTACCTCAGCAAGCAACAACAGACAATGTTTAAATATATATATATATATATATATGGAAATGAGTATGCCTCGAGGTGTGCTTGACCTCCCAGGGTTATCTCCGAGCTTGGGGAATGAGTGCCTCGAGGCTATCACCAAGTTTGAAGCTGACTGCAAGGGTTGGAATGAGCATCTCCGGGGTTATCTCCAGAATTGCAACGACACTACTCAGGGTTATCTCCGAGATGGATACTATCTTTTTAGATGTTGTTTCCAGGACTAAGACTGAGTATCTCGGGGAACGGTCTTCTCCGGTGTGATTTCCAGTATTTGAACTGCATTCCTCGGGGTTATCTCTGAGGTTGAGATTGAACTCCCGGTGTTATTTTCGGGACTGAACTGGATGTCTCGGGGTTATCTCTGAGAAGGTAATAACTGAATATCCCAGGGTTGTCTCCAAGATTGAACTGAGCTGTCTTCCAGGGTTATCTCTGAAAGGCAATTCTGCCCTCCTACAGTGTTAGTAACAGGTATGCAGAAAATTTTGAGTGTCTACAATATTCGTATTTCTTTTTCTGTTCGAGGCACAGGTATCTTGACGATTACTTCAATTTTATGCTATCCAATTCAATGCCCCTGTGGCTTACTAGAAATCCCAGAAACTTGCCTAATTTGACATCGAAGGCACATTTAGCCGGATTCAGCTTTAAGTTTTATTTGCGTAATCTGTTAAAAAGCTTTTTAAGGTGGTCGATATGGTCATCTTCCTTTCGAGATTTTATGATGATGTCATCCACATAGACATCTATTTCTTTGGGCATCAAATTATGGAAAATGGACATCATGGCTTGCTGATAGGTGGCATCGACATTGATAAGGCCGAAAGATAAACGTCTGTAACAAAAGGTTCCCCAAGGAGTAATGAAGGCTATTTTTTCCCTATCCTCTTCAGCAACTATGATATGATGATACCCAGCGAAGCAGTCAACAAAAGAATACATGCCATACTAAGTCGTGTTGTCTATTAGTATGTGGGTAAAAGGTACTGGGAAATTATCCTTAAGACAAACTTTGTTCAAATCCCGGTAATCCATGCATACTCATACATTCCCTCTGGGCTTAGGCACAAGAATTATATTGGACAAACATTCAAGGTAAGTTGATATCATAATGATGTCGGTTTTGTATTGTTTAATAATTTCTTACTTGACTTTCAGACTCCACTCAGGTTTTAGTCTCCTAAGCTTCTACTTGACTAGCTTGAATCCTTAATAGGCAGTTTTTGGATGATAATATCAGTAGACAAACCGATCATGTCCTCAAGTGACTAGGCAAACACATCCTAGAACTGGGTTAGTATAGCAATCAAGTATTTTCTTTGGCTTTATATAAGGTACATGCCTATCTGGATTTCTTTAGGGTCTTCTGAGGTTCCGATATTAACAGAGGTGGTTTGATCAAGGTTTGGTTTAGGTTTATCTTCGACACATTCTTTGATATCCTCAAGCACCTCATAGTCCTCTCTCTTCTTGCTTAATCCCCATCAAGTCAAAGTCCAACTCTACATCAAAGTTGTAGTCATTGTGGAGATTTGGCATTTCATCAGCAAGGCTAGACAAACCCAACTATGGAGTCCTAAAAACAAAATGCTTTCACTTAATATATAAAATCGTTTGATCATACAAAGCATTAGCAAAAGCATGACAAAAGTAACTGATAGTACTGTGCAATAAAAGTAAGCAATTAATAATATTTACATTACAGGCAGATGGATTTTCTGCCCTTTTTACCCTTTTCGGCAGATGCAAGGAGTGCTGCTCCAATTGCCTATGGTCAAATCCTCATTGACTGGGAGGATAAAGGGATTGATGTTGTCTGTCTCCTCCTTGATGATGAATAAGACAACAATCTCATCAGGGTTAATTGACATCCTCCTTTGAACTAATCCCTTCGGCTCCATCCGAGCCAAGGATTTTGAATTGATCTTCTTCATAACCATCCTCTGGGATATCATTGTTCATTCCTAAGTATGTACCAGAAAGTACATCTTTGATAACCGATTTTGCACTTCTTGTTCATGTCTCTAATTCATTTCCTCACTTTCTTTATCTAGAATTAGGACTTCTTTTCCACTAGCCGACTTGGCCCTAAGAATCAACATACCCGCCACAGAAATAGGAATTTTCCTCATAGGCTTTACAAATCCTGCATCTGTAAGATTAGGTAGCAGAATGGTAGAGGAAGGAACCGATGGGTGCTTATGCGGGTTCCAATGGTCTGATCTAGAGGAATAGCCCAATCCAGTCTTTCCTATCTGGCTAGGAATTTGAACCAGACTTTTAAATCCTTGCTGACTCTTCCCTAACCCTTGTCCAGGCTGGAAATCCAAGGATATCATTTCCTGACTAGCCGACATTACTTCGGTGGAAACTTTGGGCTTCAAAACTAGGGCCCCGATAGGTTGTTATTGAGTGTTACTCACCTCAAGGGCTTGAAAATTGGCAGGCTCAATTCCCTCATTGAGACTGATTAGAGGCATATCGCTTTGTGTATGAACAGGATATTCTGGCTTGGCATTGACAATTACCAAATTACCATTAATGATGTATTTGACATGTTGATGAAGGGTAGATGGAATTAATCCACGACCTTCCGAATAATAAATTATATCTTGTGGTGATGTTTAGCACTTAAAAGGATATGTAAAAGGTATATAGACTGATCTCCACTGGAAGTTCAATTTCTCTTACAACATTTCATCGAGATCCATCAAAAGGCTCTTATGACTATGTGGGTGCTTCAGATTCGATTGAGATTGATCTTCATTCTTTCCAATGTGTCATAGGGACAGATGTTCAAGGAAGATCCTCCATCTATCAACACACCTACATATCCTGAAGACATCACTACAATGTCCAATGACTTGCAATGACCTGTCCCTTTGGGTGGTATGTCATAATCAGTGAAAGATCACATTATTGGTTAAAATGTGATCTACCAAATGATGAAACTTCTCGGTATCTATCGACTTTAGCAGGAGAGCTTCTTCTAGTACTTTCACTAAGTGATGAGTGATATTTATACTCGCGAGTCGGATGCTCTAATTCTTAAGAAGTTGCTGTTTGTCGCATTTTATATCACTTTTATAGTATTTTTATTATTATTTTGCTTAATATATGTTTTGTAGGGCTTATTAGGTCATTTCCAACTTTTATAGGGCAAAAGGGTCATTTTCTTGCATTCGGCGCCGCAGTGCCTCAACTCCGATATAAAGAGGCTCCGTAGCGCCATCTTACGTCAGTAGTTGCCTAGGAACCAGCGCTGTAGTGCGCTAACTACTTCAAAAACTGGCGCTACAGCTCCATTTATTGACCAACGTTGTCGACCCTACGCCGCAGTGCCTCTCCAAGGCTAAAAGATGACACCGCAGTGCCACCTCCGGTCCCCAGGAATTGACCTAGCTAACGAAAAAACTTATATATGTATATATATATATATATATATATATGTTGATCCGCCTCCTATCATCGAGTTGGCCCCTCCGATAATCTCTCTCTATTTTAGTTAGTTTCCTCTTCATTTTTTGGTAGATAATTATTGTACATATAATTAGGAGATATATTATAGTAACACGGAATGAAAAGCACGAATCGAAGGGAGTTCTTGGAGATTGAAGAAGTAGTGACAAGTGTCGACGTCAGGATTTTTATTTGTTCCTTTTCTGTTCTTGTCTTTTGGTGTTCTCATGTTAAGTGAGATTTGTTTGAAAAAATAAGTTGTGAAAAGGTCCGACATGTATATGTCGACGATTGGACTGTAAGAGTCGCCAGTTGGTTTTTTAAATGGTTGTACCAACACAACCGAGAAAAGGTTTGCACATTGACCCAGTGATATGACACTGCTTAACGGGTCTGTGAACCGAGATTTGTTAGGGTCCTGGGACTTGGTTATGCGGAGGGAAGGTGTTAGGCACCCCCCGACATCCGTGTTGCCACGGTGACCGCCACTTTTTAATTAAACTGTTATATGATTGTGTGTGTCTGTGTGGATCAATGTGCAATTATCTGGAAGTAGTGATATGCCTCGTTCGCACCTATATACAAAGGGTTTGGATTTTTTATAAAAGTTCAGTTTTAACAAGATATAGCAATGATGTGTTATAAAAGAGGTTTTTCAAACCCTTGTGCTAAATAGTAATTAAGGCCTTTGATACTTCTATTTTATTATGTATTCGACTTGATTGCTTTTATTTTCGAGATGTGAAGCATCTTTTCGCATCTTGAAAATAATATGCATAGCAATGCCGAACTCCTTATGGGCATGAGAGCCGTCTAAGAAAATTCAACACCGTGAATAATTGACAAGCCGTGTACAATTAAAAATGTCCATCACGGGAACCGAATGTAACACCCCGAACCCGATATAGGCTCAAACTAATACACGCCGCAAGCCCATAGGCCCGCAAGGCAACAATATCAATAACGTGCATCCCAAACAAAACAACTTAACAATAATCTTAACTTAAAACCCAACAATAAATATATTTTAAATCAATCAAAATGAAATACTAATAAATACCACTTTCAAATAATGGAGACGCAGCTCCTCGAAATTAAGAGTTTTATCAAAATCCATCAAAAAAAGAAAAACATCTAAAACTAAACTCCAGCTATTCCAACCGTATCAAATAAAGGCTCAGCTTTCAACGACGAGACCTGTAAAAATCTGTAAGGGGGTGAGCGATGAAGCCCAACAAGTAGCAATCATCTCTATCTAGCCGAATCAAGTACAATTTGCAAAATACTTTTTCGAAATAACTTTTTTGTTCAATGACAATAGTACAAAAGCTTTCAAAACTAAAACAATTCAAAAATGATTTCAATGTATATCATATATCTTTTAATCCACAGCATTAGCGACTAAGGTTACATTAGCCCTGTAACACGGCCCAAAAGTTTGATAATGTTATGATACGCACCTTACTAAGGTATCTATAAAAATGCACGCTTCCCGAAGGGCATCTAAAAGGTGTGCACCTTAGTAGGTCCTATATTAGCTCTGGAACTAAACATAATCAATAACGGGTTCTATACATAGTCAGACTGATGATTTCAAAATCTTTTCTCAATATTATCGATAATATAAACGATACGTTTTCATAGTTCAAAATCATATAATCTTATTCACAGTTCGAAAATAAATACTTGATTCGAATTTTGAAATAAAAGAACATAACAATTTAATTTAAATGGAAGCCTTAAATAAAACATAACGAAATTTGAAACTGTACATTTAGGCATCCGAATAACACATATCATGTTATTTGCAATAACGACTTAAAACAATTAATCATCACGTTCACGTAGGAAATAGGAACTGAAAGACTTGCCTGGTTCGTAGATTACCAATTACCAAAATTAGCTTAAATGCTTTGCGTACCTACTACAACAGTTCAAAGATTCATGATCACAAGCATTAGTTACACATATAACGAAACCACAATGACTGTTAGTCTTAATCTTTTATAACTTGCATCTCTTTGAGACTTAACACATATCTTCATGTGTTTACTCCTCTTCATATGACACTTATCATTACATAATCTCATTTTGTGTTTCTTTAAAATTCTTTCAAAACCAACACTTAACGTTCATTAAAGTCGTCATAGATTCCATTACGCCATATTAGATGTATTACAGTTGTTGACAACCACTAGGAATCACATTATCTATTAGATATGCTAACATATCATAACATGTACATTTATAGCTAAACTTACTATTTTAGCACAAGTCTTTCTTTACCATTTACATTTCAGAAATTCCAAGTGTTTACTTCGCAACACTTGTCTAACATTCATTGTGTACACTAAGTTATCACATAACGCGTTCAAAATTTACTAATCATGTTTACCACTTTGAATTCACTAACCCAATAACATAACTTTGTTCTAGCCTTGTTGTAACATGTTGGACACATTACCATAACCATTAGCTAAGCTACAAAGAACGACCAAAGTCTGCAGAATTAGCATACTTCATTGTCTGAAAATGGGCACTCGTGCGGCCGCGCGAGTTTTGTATTGGGAGGCTGCGTGCCCGCGCCTAAGGGCTGCGCGTCCGCGCGACACACAGAACTCAATTTTGCAAAATGTGTTTCGGCACAGTTTTTAGACCAACTAATACGAATTTCACCCATAAAACAGTGAAACCAACATCTATAATTGATATAAAACTATCACAAAATGTTTGTTAACATATTCAACCAATTAGAATAATCTAACAACACTTTTAACTATTTTAATTTCTCAAATTTCTCATTTTCATATGAAAACTCCATTCTTGACATCCTTCACGAAAATCAACACTATGATTTTGATTCCTCACCAAATCACTTCGTTCAAGTTACATTATCTTTGTTTCTTAATGAACTAGCACATACAAGCGTTAATTTACAGTTTCATATACACATTGGCCATTAAAATTGGTAATTACATAAGCCACATGAAAAATACATATATTGTCAAAATATTATACTGTCAAAACGAAATTGCATACAAATTTCTTGTTTTAAACATAACTCTAGCATCATAAACATGTATCATTAGAATTTACAAGGTATATATATCCCCAATTCACCAACTGATTTTTACATAACATGGAAAAATTCTTGTCGTCCTACCCAGATACATATACATTATCACAGTTATGAACATACCTTTTTGTTGCCTAACATAAATTATTGCTAAACACACTTGAATTGACGTGAAAATTCTTAGACTCCTCTCCAATTCTCTCTCAAGTTCTTCTCTCTTTTCTCAGCAACTAGGATGCGTAAAACTAAAACAAACTAATAGCTATAATGGAAAAAAACTAAAACTGCTAATCCTTAATACGCCAAATTTAATAGATTAACAGTTACAAAACCAACGTATAAATTATAATTATATTATATTTATTATTTTAATTTAATTTGTTTATTTTATTTAAAATTCAAAAATTAGAAATTCCAAAAGCCATAAGGCTTGTTTGGCAAAACCTTGTAAATTCAAAGAATTAATATATTTAAGCCTTGTTTGGCAAAAACTAGATTAAACTCCTTTATTTTATTTTAACAAACAATTTTAGTTTATACTTCATATTATTATTTAAATTTCCATATACCATAATAATCAAATAAATTAATTACACATACTATATTTAAATATTCCACTTTACAAATATCACAAAATTATAATTTCATCATAATTTTATTTAATAATTTAATATACCACTTTGAATTATTAATCAACAACATAACATCTCATGTTATATTACAACTCTCTAAATTATAAATTAATTTAATTTAGATTATTATCTAATAAATTTAGATTCATAAATATTTACTAACAATCACTATTTTAAATAAAATATTTATTCAACAATTTCATCAATAAACATTTCAAATAAATATTTATATAATTCAATAAATATTTAAATTTACGCTTCGAAATTCTGGATTATTACATTCTTCCCTCCTTACAAGGATTCTGTCCTCAGAATCGAAAATACAGATTAAACAAATAACTCAGGGTACTATTAAACCTCACTTTCCCAATATATGAATATATATTTCTGTTCACACCCGATCATATATTTCAAAATATACAGCACATACATATACATACTCAAACTCAAAATATCCCATAATAAGAATTTTAATTATTAAATTCTTATTTTAATAATTTATAAAAATTCGGGTTGTCACATTCTTCTCACCTTATAAGGATTCCGTCCTCGGAATCACTAAAACCCTATCTTACTCAGATTTTGATCAAATCTCTTCGTTGAATAACTTTGGCATATTACTCTAATATAGGTTTTATATTTCCTACTCCCACCATTCTTCATAACAAATTATTGTAAGTTTTATTTTATAACCTTTACTTATACTCAATTATATTTGAGTATTACCTATTCTTTGACCCATTCATTTCCTTCTCTAGGGATCGTTATCATAAACACTCGAGATATTATATTCACCCATTCTTTGAAGAATTTCATCCTCGAAATTTTGACTTACTAATATTTGTTCATTCCATTTATCAAAATAGATTTTATGTTAATACTTTATTCATTCATTGATTTTTGTAACCAGTTCTTCTTTCAAAGATCTTTCTATAATTATTAAATTTTTCTATTAAAAGTTTTACATTATTCTTTGATAACTCATCTCCTTCTCATTTCAAAATTTATTTTCTCACTTATTCAACATATTCATCATTTAGTGTCGCATTCTACGACTTACTTCTTTCTAAGGAATATCATCCTTACCACATTTTTCCTTTTAGAATAGCAAGAATCTTCTACAATTATTCAATAATTGGGAAGCAGTATGAATAACTCAGTAATTTAAAAGATTCCAAATCATGCTGAGGGGCAACAAGACAGTAAACTCTATTCTCGGTTTACTAGTACTTCAACTCAATCCTTCACACTGCAAACTAGAGTGTTTATCAATCACAAAGACTGAAAGCACCCTCCTTACGTACACTAGGTGGTCAGCCTATTGTACCACTACATTTGGCCGCAACGTAGTGTTTTGTAACGACTATATGCGTTACGCTTGGAACCATTGTCCCCGAAAACATGTCCCCTTATAGGGTTGTTCACCTCAGCTTTTCAACATCTGAATCTGCACCAAAACAATTTGGTTTGGCATAATTTTCCAAAAAACACTTGAATTTCATGAACATCTTTCAATAATCGTCTAGCTGAATCAAATAGCGTAGACTTCTACAACAATTCGAACATCAATCGAATATACATACACACACACACACACACACACACACACACACACACACACACACACATATATATATATATATATATATATATATATATATATTCTCATATCTTAAAGAAATCTCAAAAATCTTTTTATGACGTCATGATATCGCACTGTATTTACAGTCCGTTTGAGGATTCCGTCATTTGGTGATTTTTATCATACTACATCATACCATAGTGGGCTGACGATCACTAGATCACATCCAACACTAAGTAATACTACATTAATGACTCCATCATTTTTTTATCATCTCTGCACCAGGTTCCATGATGCATTGATAATATAAAAATACATTTTGATATATCTCAATTCATTTTTGTCTAGCCGAAGCAATTAGCATAGACATATGAATAATAACACTGTTTTAAAAATTCTTTGGTTCACTAGTGTGATCCAGCATTTTCCAAAAATTAAAAGTACAACCATCGGCACAAATTCAATAAATTTTGAAAATCTAGCAAAGCTAGAAGATTTGGAAAAACTTATGTTTCCACTTTCTATACTGATTGTTGATTGATTTCGCAATCAATGAATACGTGCAAGTATACACGGTCAACAAGTAATAAAGTGAAAGTAGAGTATCGTTCCTACGAGGAATTATTTAATAAAAATCACCAAGTACTAATTCTTAACCAAATCAATTTTATTTAAACAACCAATAATTGTGATTTCTAGATTTAAGAAAACTAAATTAAACAAAACAAAAAGATTATTCTAAAAGAAAGCAAATAAACAACTAAGAATTGATGGAATTCAGATAAATAAGAATTAAGACTCCAATATCCCCATTAAGTACGACAAACCACTAGGTTCTTTTCCCATTGTGTTTGTGATCAAATTATGGCATGGAAGCTTGTCAAACACAATGGGCTCGTCCTCTATCTTCTCCTTTTTAACCCACCACGACTTCACAGTTGTACTAGCTCTTATGTCACAAAGAACTTTGCCGATGACATGACTGCCAATTGGGCATGGTTTTGCAAAACTGCCGAGATTCTTGAACTTTGGTGGAGAAGATACACGGGACACTATCAAAATTGGCTCATCTTCATTGGTGCTCAAAGTTAGATCTTCGCCGATCTCCTTTTCTTGGTCCACAAGTCTTTCTTCTCTTTCAACATCTATATCATTTGGCACATCCAGTTGCAGATTTGGTTCGGGCTCAACATCAGTCTCGCCATCCATGTCATAGAGCCAAGTGTATTGAGGATGGTTGTTCAACGCATGTGCTATCTGCCCCAATTGATTTTCCATATTCTTGATTGATGCATTCTGACTTTGTATACTTAACTCCATTTGATTAAATCTTTTATCACTCTCCTCACTCCTTTTTTCAGACGCTCTAATGAATTTTTCCAAGGCTTCCTCCCAATTTGAATGTTGTTCCTGTTGTAGTGGAGGTGGACACGAGAAATCCGGTGGGTATGTTGGACTTGGAGCATAAAATTGATCTTGATTGTTACTCAATGAAAAATCCGGGTGATACCCCCAATCCTGATGATAGTTGTTGGGATAGACATAACTGTTGGGGTAATCACCACTATACTGTACCGGCTCGAAACTGATGGCGCATTGATGACTCATATGATTTCCAGCACAATAATCACAAGTAACCGCCACACTTTGACGACGTTGAGCTTCAAAAGCTTCAAGCATCCTCGAAAGTGTCTCTATCTGTGCTGACAATGCAGAAAGTTTCTTGAGTCTGTCAATCTCCGCTCCCCATGGTTGAGTTATGTTCGTGTATGGCCATTGATACGCAAAGTCATCCATGGTACCTAAAAAGAGAGAAATATAGGAAGAGAATGAGAAATAAAAATAAAAATAAAAATATTTAAATTAAGACTAATTTGATTGAAATTAATATTGATAAAAAAATATTAAACTAATTCCCCGGCAACGGCGCCAAAAACTTGTTGATTGATTTCGCAATCAATGAATACGTGTAAGTATACACAGTCAACAAGTAATAAAGTGAAAGTAGAGTATCGTTCCCACGAGGAATTATTTAATAAAAATCACCAAGTACTAATTCTTAACCAAATCAATTTTATTTAAACAACTAATAATTGTGATTTCTAGATTTAAGAAAACTAAAATAAACAAAACAAAAAGATTATTCTAAAAGAAAGCAAATAAACAACTAAGAATTGATGGAATTCAGCTAAATAAGAATTAAGACTCCAATATCCCCAATTATGAATTATAAATCAATTATTCAACTATCCCAATTATTATATCTACTGAATTGTTAACAGGAATTCTCAAATACCAAAAGCCCTCTCTCGAGTGATCAATTGCCTTCTATTTAACCCAGATTAATTTTGCTATATCTCTATGCAAAACAATTGAATTAAACTCGCTACAAACCCAATTCCTCTTATGTTACATGCGGCAAATAGATATTCTCATTCTATTCACAAACCTAATTATTCACTGTGCAAATAACTAAGTCACATGTCACCAAGCCCATTTCTAACCCTAGAACTCATTTCCCAATTCCTTCTAGAGTAACAAGGTAATTATTGATCAGATAATTAATCAATAAGCTCAAAGCAAGATGAACAATTCACTTCAACACAAATAATTAGAATAAATTAAATAATCAATTCAAAACCATAAAAAGTTCAATTGACATCTTAATAAAAGAGTTAGTTCATAATTAATGAATTAAAATCAAGAATCCACAATTGAATAAACATTAAAAGATAAAAGTATGATAAGAGAAGAAAATAGAATCTGTTGTCAGCAAATCTGATGCTCCCCTCTTGCTCTTGCTCTTGTTCTTCAATGATCTCCAAGTTGCTTCAATCTCCAATACTAATAAGAACTAGGGTTAATGACTAATCTAATGGAGTGTTTAATCTAGTCTATTCTATGTAATCCCCCTTTATTTTATGCCTCCCATCATGTATTTATAGGTTACAAGTCAAATTTTTAGGTTAGGAACAAATCCAATCCAATTTGGAGTCAAAAAGGTGTCAAAATTCGCCCAAAACGCGTCCAGGCCGCACCAAACCCTTCCCCCAGCGCCCCAGCACTGGGCTCGACGCTCAAACTCTGTCTTATAGTGCCCCGGCGCTGTAAATTGCCTTGAAATTAGCGCCCCGGCACTAGTGCTTTTTTTGGAAATTTTCTGCTCCGACGTTCTTTGGGAAAATGGCCATAACGTCTTCGTCCGAACTCCAATTTCGATGATTCAAGATGATCCGAAAAGAGTAGAAGTAGATCTACAACTTTAATTCTTTAAAGTTTTCGAAATAATGTTTCGAGCAATACTCAAATTGACTCTGAAGTGACTGCTGTGTAAATGGCAAGCCGAAAACGCGAATCTAGCCACCCCAAACGTCGATCCAAGTAACTTTTGTCCCAATTCCTACAAAATAATGTAAAACATGCACGAATGGACACAAACACTTAAAAACTATTCTAAAAGACTTGAGAACAACAATGAATTAAGCCCGAATGTATCCAATTCATGTGTATAAAACTCACTCATCACTGATCCATTACTTAATAATTCTATCTATTCCCATAATCCTCAGTTTTTTATTCACACTTATCTATACCCCAGTTCAACAAACTTACTTCACATTGGAAATCTAGGAACCTGTCACAATAATATGAGTTTAAGAACTTATCCTAGTCAGACCATAGGCGTCCATTCGCTGAGGGGTTCAAAATATACCATATTATTATGAGTCACGAACATACTATATGCATTAGTTTTAAGAACCGTACCTACTCCTAATAATATCTAACTAATCTTAATAATTTCTAACTATCAAATATACACATGAGAACAGAATCACCTTTTCGCCACATATACATTGATAGTGTGACACCAACATTCCAATGATTATCAATGTGATAAACTAAGCGCAAGCACAAAACCCTCGCCAATACAAAGATTTGTACAACTCAGCCATCACATGAGTCCTTAATTGAAATTCCACCTAACTCTATCTTACCTTTAACTTGCTCTTTGTTCGATACGAATTCCTCGTATCACCTCATCTATAACTCCTCGTGAGTTATCTCGTACTATTTCATAGTACACCATCTTCATAGCATTAAGCTATAATTATTCAAGCATTACAAATCATCTTCCTTTTATAACTTAAACAGATCGCGTCGTGATCTTATTCTATAATCATTCGTGATCATTTTGTTTTACGATCCCCTTTCTTTCCTTTTTCATCATTTACGACATTATTCGTTATCTTGGCTATTGAAGTTAGGGTAACTCCCATTTCTTATCTACATATCTTCTCAAGATTCTTCTTTGAATCTTCTTGTTTATATAATAATTCCTGCTTTAAGAATTTCCAAATTCATTTATATTGCACAATACTTGGTTTCATCATACGTATCCATTTTCTAGACTTGGTACACATTGAGTCACTAATAGTTTCAATATGGTACGCTGAGTGGTTTCCCACAAAAACCAACAAACTAGGTTTCGAGTTGCTAGTTCGTATATACCTCCGCTCTATGAAGGAATCGTTTAGCCCAGATACCATACATCAACTACTAAAGAGTACAAATGTACCATACTTAACTATAACTTTTTATTATTAACTTCCTTACCAATCTCTTCTTATAGACATTGTCTATTTATTATAACCTTACATCCTTATTATTGGAGTTGAGTAACCCCACATTCATATTCCATATAACTATGCGAGATTCCTCTTTGAATCCTCTCACGCATGTTCTAATCACTTCTTTATAAATTTCTTAAATTACTTCTTATTGTTCAAACTCTATTTGAGCTAATTCTTTCATTATCTTCATCTTCCTTCTCTAAGGTTATAGCCTACGGTACTCCTACCTAAGGTTTATAACCTACAGCTTTGATACCAACTGTAACGACCCCAAAATTCATACAATTTAATTCTCGACTTCGGTCGTTAATAATACATTTAACCTCTAATTTTACATCATTAAATGATAATACAACATTTGAAGTTTGCAGAATAATTAAAATGTTCTATTACAATTAAAATTTTCTATTTACAAACTGTTCTCGTTCCCAGAACTTTTAACCTTTACATTATATCTCTTCGATTCAAATTTATATCATGAATCATTACAACAAAATGACTATACAAAGTCTTACATCATCAATAGATATCCATATATACTGAATAGCTCCACTTCCAATTCAACAACATATTACATTCAAAATATTAAATATATTTCTCATAAAACATAAGGAATCTTCAAGTATCACTTCGGATTCATAGCTTTCATGTAACACATAGCTTTACCTTGAAATCTTGACCTGCAAAAATGGTTATTTGCAAGGTTGAGCTCGACAGCCTAGCAAAATCTAACAGTTTTCATGCAACACAGCATATAATATCATGCTCAACATATATCTCTTAAACATTGAACTATCATAACATACGTGCTACAGTTCCTATAACAAATATAAAGATTGAGTTCCTTACTCAGTCGGCATGCTTTACTCAATTAATGTAGTTATAAGTTGATTTTTACGTTTCATGCTTTCACATAAATATAACACATATCACGTTATTTGCAATAATGACTTAAAATAATTAATCATCAAGTTCGCGTAGCAAATAGGAACTGAAAGACTTGCCTGGTTCGTAGATTACCAATTACCAAAAATAGCTTAAATGCATTGTGTACCTCCTACAACAGTTCAAATATTCATGATCACAAGCATTAGTTACACATATAACGAAACCACAATGACTTTTAGTCTTAATCTTTTATAACTTGCATCTCTTTGAGACTTAACACATATCTTCATGTGTTTACTCCTCTTCGTATAACACTTATCATTACATAATCTCATTTTGTGTTTCTTTAAACTTCTTTCGAAACTAACACTTAACGTTCATTAAAGTCGTCATAGATTCCATTACCCCATATTAGATGTATTACACTCGTCGACAACCACTAGGAATCATATTATCTATTAGATATGCTAACATACCATAACATGTACATTTCTAGCTAAACTTACTATTTTAGCACAAGTCTTTCTTTACCATTTACATTTTAGAAATTTCAAGTGTTTACTTCGCAACACTTATCTAACATTCATTGTGTACACTAAGTTATCACATAACGCATTCAAAATTTACTATTCATTTTTACCATTTTGAATTCACTAACCCAATAACACAACTTTGTTTTAGCCTTGTTGTTACGTGTTGGATACATTACCATAACCTTTAGCTAAGCTACAAAGAACGACCAAAGTCTGCAGAATTAGCATACTTCAGTGTCTGAAAATGGGCACTCGCGCGGCCGCGCGAGTTTTGTACTGGGAGGCTGCACGCCCGCGCGACACACAGAACTCAGTTTTGCAGAATGTGTTTTGACAAAGTTTTTAGGCCAACTAACACGAATTTCACCCATAAAACAGTGAAACCAACATCTCTAATTGATATAAAACTATCACAAACATGTTTGTTAACATATTCAACCAATTAGAACAATTTAACAACACTTTTAACTATTTAATTTCTCAAATTTCTCATTTTCATATGAAAACTCCATTCTTGACATTCTTCACGAAAATCAATACTGTGATTTCGATTCCCTACCAAATCACTTCGTTCAAGTTACATTATCTTCGTTTCTTAATGAACTAGCACATACAAGCGTCAATTTACAGTTTCACATACAAATTGGCCATTAAAATTAGTACTTACATAAGCCACATGAAGAATACTTATACTGTCAAAACGAAATTAGCATACAAATTTCTTGTTTTAAACATAACTCTAGCATCATAAACATGTATTATCAGAATTTACCAAGTATATATATCCCCAATTCACCAATTGATTTTTACGGTACATGGAAAAACTCTTGACGTCCAACCCAGATACATATACATTATTATAGTTATGAACATACATTTTTGTTGCCTAACAAAAATTCTTGCTAAACACACTAGAATTGACGTGAAAATTCTTAGACTCCTCTCCAATTCTCTCTCAAGTTCTTCTCTCTTTTCTCAGCAACTAGGATGCGTAAAACTAAAACAAATTGATAGCTATAATGGAAAAAAAACTAAAACTGCTAATTCTTAATACGCCAAATTTAATAGATTAACAGTTACAAAACCAACGTATAAATTATAATTATATTATATTTATTATTTTAATATAATTTTTTATTTTATTTAAAATTCAAAAATTAGAAATTTCAAAAGCCATAAGGCTTGTTTGGCAAAACCTTGTAAATTCAAAGAATTAATATATTTAAGCCTTGTTTGGCAAAAACTGGATCAAACTCCTTTATTTTATTTTAACAAACAATTTTAGTTTATACTTCATATTATTATTTAAATTTCCATATCCCATAATAATCAAATAAATTAATTACACATACTATATTTAAATATTCCACTTTACAAATATCACAAAATTATAATTTCATCATAATTTTATTTAATAATTTTATATACCACTTTGAATTATTAATCAACAATATAACATCTCATGTTATATTACAACTCTCTAAATTATAAATTAATTTAATTTATATTATTATCTAATAAATTTAGATTCATAAATATTTACTAACAATCACTATTTTAAATAAAATATTTATTCAACAATTTCATCAATAAATATTTCAAATAAATATTTATATAATCCAATAAATATTTAAATGTACACTTTAAAATTCCAGATTGTTACAAACTTACAATTCAACAATATGTTACATTCAAAATATTAAATATATTTCTCATAAAATATAAGTAATCTTCGCGAATATGGATATCTATAATTCACTTAGCACATATTCTTACCTTAAAATTTTGACCTACAAAAATTATTATTTGCAAGAGTGAGCTCGACAGCTCAGCAAGTTCTAATAATTTTCATGCATCACATAGCACATAATAATATGCCCAACATACATATCCGAATAATTAAAGTAACATGGCATACATACTTTAATTCACATAGCAAATATAAAGATTTAGTTCCTTACTCAATCATCATTATTTAACCAAAATAATGTAGTCATGAATTGACTTTAACATTTCATGATTTCAACATGTATAACATATCATGCTCGCTTACAACACATATAACATATCATGCAATTTAAAATAGTTTATCAAGTTCATGTAGAAAATAGGAACCGAAAGACTTGTCTTGATCGTTGTTTACCAATAATAGATTAACAGCTTACAGCTATCTGCACTTTGCGTGTCTTTCACAATTATATAATCATACACATTAACTATTAGTCACATAACAACACATAGTAATTGTAATGTAAACTCTACTCCACATTTCATAATCCTTCCTGTTAATTAGCACACAATGTTGAATTAGATTGTGTTAACTTTTCAACTTATGTAATATTCGAAATTCATTCAAGTTTTTAAGTCTTGTTAGGAATACTTATGGGTTTTATATTAAACCCATTCCATATCTTATAAGGTTCATTAACACTTGTCACAGCGTTTTGATATTCATTCGTCACACGCCCGATTCGTCTCTCTTGTGTATTCTTAGTGTTCTTACATAACTTATCTAATACATCATTTATTAATGTTAATCATCATTATATTAACTAACATTTATGTTTTATAACTTAGGACACCATCTTTTATCGTCAGGAGCACTACACTTACATACGTACATGCCCGACGCCCTCCGATTGCCTTCTAATACATATTAGTCTCATAAATGACCATTTTTACCACTGCTCCCGATCTCAAATTGAAAACCTTAAAGAACAAAAGTTGTAAGGCTATTCGTCCTCGTTCCGGATCATTTTGAATCACCTCAATCGGAGTCCGTATGAAAACGTTATGACCGTTTTACTATAGGAGGTCAAAACTGTCCAGCCGTGTCAACTATTCCGGCACTGCAACGCCCCGAATGGGCTTGGGGGCCACGCTGCAGCACCCCTTAATAGTATGTATGCATTTTTTTTCTCGAGTTTTATTGTTCTTACGAATTTTTGACCCTTTCTCCTTCCAACCTTCATAACTTGAGTTATACACACCCAAATCAGTCCGTTTTCGACTCTATGGATTTGTAATTCATAGATCTACAACATACTAGACTTATAACAAATTTACAGAAACACTAACTAGCATAAATCTTGACCCAAAACTCTTGTTTATACTAAACTTTCATGTTTTAACATATTTAGCGAATTCATTCACTACGAATTCGTTTCTTAACCAAATATATTCATTCAACTTGCATTCTTTTCGTTTCTTATCGTATTAACACAATCCATCACCAATTTTACAATTATACTATGAATTAAACATCAATTTGATAGTTTCAAAAGCCATTTTTTAGAAATTAATTCACAGAAAATCATTATGAACAAAATTCCTATTGTTTATCAAAATTACATGGATTGAATTTCTAGAACAACCATATAACTCATAATATATCATAATATAACCCATATTACACATAAATCATGCTCACATCAAAGATTTAAGAACAATTTTAAACATAACTTCATAATCAAATACTATGAACATGATTTCATCATATCTTTGTGAATTAAAACTTTTGAACAACTATAAAAATCTCATGTAAGCGTATACATATATATATACACACACACACACACACACACATCCCATTCATATATCAAAATTATAAAGTTTTATCAAAAGATTTTTACATAGAACTCTAAAACTATGAAAACGTAGAAGAACATGAATTCTAAACTTGTTTTTACAACAATTGTATTGTGAAAATCCTTTCATGGCATACAATCACATATGAAAACATATGAACACCATATATACATATAAATTCATAATCATGAAAACCTAATTTTATAAAGACTAAATACAAAACATCATAATTTAGTATAAGAGTTAGTTTGATGCCTTTCTAGGTTGAATTAGAAGAAAAGATGGAGATGATGAAAGCTTTTCTTTTGTTTTCTCAAGGTTTCCCTTCTTCTTCTTGTTTTTCTTCATCTTCATCTTCATCTTCACCTTATTCTTCTTCTTCTCCTTCCTCTTCTTCTTCTATGTATTCTCTCTTCTTCTCTTTGTTCTTAGTTTAGACTTAGGCTTAGTAAATTAACGTAACTTAGTATATATATAATATACATATAATACATATAATTATAGAATATGTAACTCCCAATATAATTACATATATTAATTATCAATTTAATATATAAGCTATAAAAATTAGAATTTTAAAAGCCCTACGGCTGGTTTGGCAAAATCATATTATTTTAAAAATCAGGTTTTAATAGTTAAGGTTTTGTTTGGGGTAAAATAGGTTTAAAGCAAAAGTAAGGCTTTGTTTGGAAAAGCGGGTTTAAAAACTCTTTTAACTATTTTAATAGATCCTTTAACACATATTCTTAATGTTATCCTTTAATTAATTAAATCTTAACATTAATTTAATTAATTAAAAGTTTAACACCAATTAATCACATAAAATTATCACATTATAATTAATCGCTAATTATAACTTCATGTAACAATTACAACATCACTACACTATCTCAATTAACTTATAACTATAACATAAAATCATTACATATTAATTAAATATTAAATAATCATTTAATTAATATAATACACTTAATTACATTACTCCATATTAATCATATCATCTCAATAAATAATTCAATTAAAATATTTATTTACTTCAATAAATATTAAATTAACATTTAAATTCTCTTCACACCAATTCACATATTTCACAATGTATAACACATATACACATACTCGAACTTAAACATCTTAAAATAAGAATTTTATTTATTAAATTCTCATTTATTAATTCTTAAAAATTCGGGATGTCACACGGAGTGCCCAACATTCTTCCGTGCTGTGACTGCGAGAGTGTGAGTGATATTGACACACTCCATTGACATCAAACCGTCTTGAACGTGGGCTGATTGGAGGTAGCAGAGCTGTGATTCTTCCTTCATTGATCAACATCTAAAATATTTCCTCCATTGGTTGGCCAAGGTACGTAAATTCCGTCTTGTTGGTAAAATCTCGACGAGCCTTGGCGTCTGCTCTTTTTGCAATTTTATCCTCTAGTATTTCATTTTTTAGAGTACGCGGTGGAGTGTTTGTAACAGGAGGAAAGAGACTAGCATGCTCCTAGCTGAATAATTGGCGTGTGACTTGGTGCTGATGGACCACCAGTTCTTCCAATTGGTTAACTTGCTCACTCAGAGCCTTCAATTCCCGTTCCACTATAAACTAGAATTGTGCATAATTCCATTTGTCAACATCATCCTTGCTGATTTGGGAGGATTTACCACTGGAGTGGAGTATGTCCACTACTCCAATTAATTATATGAACCTCATATTCTTTGTGTTGAGAAAGAGGGTTATCTTGCACATGGAGTTGGTCGGGTTTAGCTACCACGATCTCACCATTATCAATCAAATCCTGAATCTTATGTTTTAAGGCCCATTAATCTTGAGTATCATGTCCTGGAGCTCCAACATGATAAGCACATTTCCGACTAGCATTGAAACCCTTCCCATTCGGGTTGGCTGGTGGAAGAAGATGAGTAATTTTCTTCTGAGTGGTCAGAAGATTGAGAATGTTCTCGAGTGAGTCCCCTAAGGGTGTGAACACTCGAGTGCATCTAACTTCTCCACCTTTTGGCAACAAAGGGTTCTAAGACCGTGCTTGAAAGGGGGAGTAATTTCTGTAATACCCAAGAATTTTCACGTCTTATTAAATGAATATATTAATGGAAATGAATATTTATTTGAATATAAATGATTTTGTGTTACGAGATGAGTTAACTCAATTATATTGAATAATTGAATAATTGAGAATATATGGAGTTTGCGACGAACTCATTGAAAGCCTTGTGTGGCACAATAATGAGAAATATTAATAATGATATTAATCGACGAATGAATTATTAAGTGAACAATTAATTAATATTAATCGTTAATTGTTATTGTAGAATGTTAATTAATTGTTTTAGAGATCAATAATTACATTGATCAATTTGGAATGGATTAATTAATATTAGTGTTGATTGATCAATAAGATGAATAAATTATTTATTTGGCATAAAATAAATTAGTAAGTTATTAATATGATAAGATTATATTGATTGTTTTGTGCAAGTGTGCAATAATTAAATGTATAAAATATATGGAATACAACTATATTATATAGTCTGGTGCGATACTTATGTGACTATACTATATATAGCTACCTTATATTAAGATTTCTTAAATTATATAGTAAAGTGTAAGAAATTATAAGTTGCATAAATAATTGCTTAAGTGACAATATGGGTGTGGGTATACATTAAAATACCATGAACATATAATTTTAATAAAGAAAACAATGTAATGTGATAACATCCGAATAAATTATATCGGTGTGATATAATATGAGTATAAAATTTATCTTTAAATTCTTAATATGGTAACAATTGTACCTTAATATTACATTATGGGAATTAAAAGGGACCAAACCAAGCCTTAGTTAATAAAGTTACCGAGACTTACTCTTGTCCCAAATTTAGTGTCACAAAGTACATGAACAGTAGCTGAAGCTAGTTTACGTGAAACTCAAGTGGCTAAACTTAGGTGATGATGGCTATAGAGGTTGGTAGTTGGCCAACTCTTTATTGTCCAATGTTTTCTTCCAATTTCCTTTGAATCAAACCATAGAACAAAGCCATGAACTGGGCAACCAATTTTCTATAAATGGCAGCCAAACTCTTCAATTCTCAGTTGCTAAAACTTTCACTGGTAGGTGCATTAGAGTGCGTGAGTTGCTGAGCATTGAGGGAAGTATAACTAGAGAAGTGAGGGATTTCAAATTAAACTTCAAGAGGTATAATTTCTATTTATGTTTTTAGTTTAAAGTTTTGTTAAATTATAGTAATTGTTGATTTCTCTATCAAATTAGTGTAAATTAGCATGTCTATGTGTTACTTGAGTTGGTATGGATGCTCTAAAGTGTCATAGATAGTTTGGTTTGAGAATTAGCAGTACATGTGCTAAGGCTCTGCAGAAGTAGAGCCATTTATTTTTGCCTCAGAACGAAGTGGCGCGGCCGCGCCAATTCTATAGCCTAATACCGCGCGGCCGCGCGTGGTGTTGTTCCCAGATACTGCTTTAATGGTTCTGTATTGTTCTAAGCAGGCTATGATAGTTAGGTTATGCATGTAAGTGACCCTGTCATGTGATGAGATATTGTTTTGAACATAGAAAATTACCTTAACTTGTTTTGGTTAGAATATTAAAAGAAAACTTAAAGGGTTGGAAACTAGTTTTGATAAACCTTTTGCAAAACATGTTCTAACCTTGGATAAGAGTGTATTAAGTTCTGATATGTCTGGACATGTGATAATATGTTAGTTATATGGTTGAAGGTAATATAAGATAGTCAAGCATGAATTAAAAGAAAAATACAAGTAAAAGACCATGATAGCTATGTGAAAATGAGCTATGTGTACACCAAGTTTTAAACTCGAAAACATGCTATTATAAATTGGTTTCATATATCTATGAACATGAAAGCTTGACTTAAACTAGTGTACTCATTACGATTGCTTAGTGATTTAACATGAGTTTTTCAATAAAAATGTTGAAGTTGAAACCCAACTTTATTGGGGGAATACCCTATTAGTATTCTGAACCTATGGACCATCATGATAGGATGCTTTATACATCTAGATATGGTTGATATGTGCATCCATCTAATTAAACATGTTATGAACTAGTCAAGCACAGTTTCGAAAGTTTTCTAAAGAGATAAAAGCTATGTTGAATTGAAATACATGGGCAAGACAACTAGAGCATGTATATTTAAGGGTTATTAACCTCATTACATGATATAATGGTTAGCCATGGATAGTTTGTTAAAAAAGTGGTCATTTTCCTTTGTTAGTAGAGATTTTTCCTAAAAACGAAACCATAGTGTTAAGAGAGTCTTGGAATGGCCATAGGGGAGGCCAAACCTATTCATAGGCATAACTCTGCAAATGTCATTATTATTGTTTATAAGAGCGCAAGTATGGCCAAGCTATTATCTAGAGGTTCTGGTTTGAGCAAGGAGTAGCGCGCCCGCTGTAACATTCCAGAATTTTAATTGTAATATTAAATATTTATTGAATTATATAAATATTTAATAGATGTGTTTATCATTGAATATTTATTTGTTTAATTGATTTGATTTTATTTGGTTAATTATTTGTTAAATAAATAATTAATGAGTTAAGGAAATTACTATTATGTTGGTATTTCAAATTGATGGTTAATTATTTGTATTGAGTTATGTGATTAAATGATTTACTTAATTAATTATTATTTGAATTAATTAAATTAAGCATGAAAGCTTGATTAAATATAGAGTGACAAATAACTATATTATAAGGAGTATTAAAATAAATTAAAGTAATTTTAATTGAGTTTAACCAAACAAGGCTTTAATATATTAAGTCTTTATTTTAGAGCTTTGTCAAACAAAGCCTTATGGCTTTTGAATTTCTATTTTTTTGAATTTAAATAAAATTAAATGAATATAATATAATTATAATCTATACGCTATGTGTTTTGTAACTGATACTTTTAATAAGGTCATTAGTAGGCGTATTATTATTTTTTTTGTTGGCTAGCCTATCAGTTAGTTTACGCTTAGTAGCTTAACTCTTATACTGAGAAAAGAAAAGAGAAGAAGTTACAGAGGATTTTAGAGAGAATTGCTTGAGAGAATTTGAGAAAGAACATGAGCAATTTCCAGCAGTTAGCAAGGATTATGTTAGCAAATTGAAGGTATGTTCATAATCATAGTATTTCATATACATATATGTTCTAATATGTTGTACGACATAAGGTTTCATACTCTGTGAATTCCATAGGTATAGAATTGTTGCTATATAATCCAACTATGATGATTATATGTGTTTATGATGATTATAGATTATGTTTAATTAGGAATTTTATGCTAATTTCGGTTGACAGTAGGAAGAAAATAATGTAAGTATATGTATTTTCATACGATTCATGAAAAGTATCAATTGTAGTGGCCAATTAGTATGTGAAATTGTAAATTGAATCTTGATTATGTTAGTTCATTAAGAAACGAGCATATCATAATTTGAATGGAGTGATTTGGCCAAGTATTGAATTCGCAGTTATGATTTTTGGGATGAATATCAAAATTTGAGTTTTATATGAAAATCATGGAATTTGGGAAATTAACCTAGCTTAAATTGTTTTAATCAGTGGAATATGTTCACAAATACGTTTGTGATAGTTTTATATCAATTATAGATGTTGGTTTCACTGTTTTATGGGTGAAATTCGTGTTAGTTGACCTAAAAACTGTGCCCAAACACATTCTACAAAACTGAGTTCTATGTGTCGCGCGGGCGCGCAGCCCTTAGGCGCGGGCATGCAGCCTCCCAGTACAAAACTCGCGCCGACGCGCAAATGTCCATTTTTAGACACTGAAGTTTGCTAATTCTGCAGACTTTGGTCGTTCTTTGTAGTTTAGCTAAAGGTTATGGTAATGTGTCCAACACGTTACAACAAGGCTAAAACAAAGTTGTGTTATGGGGTTAGTGAATTCAAAGTGGTAAAAATGATTAGTAAATTTTAAACGCGTTATGTGATAACTTAGTGTACACAATGAATGTTAGACAAGTGTTGCGAAGTAAACACTTAGAATTTCTAAAATGTAAATGGTAAAGAAAGGCTTGAGCTAAAATAGTAAGTTTAGCTAGAAATGTTCATGTTATAGTATGTTAGCATATCTAATAGATAATGTGATTCCTAGTTGTTGTCAACAAGTGTAATACATCTAATATGGGGTAATGAAATCTATGACGACTTTAATGAACGTTAAGTGTTGGTTTCGAAAGAAGTTTAAAAGAAACACAAAATGAGATTATGTAATGATAAGTGTCATACGAAGAGGAGTAAATACCTGAAGATATGTGTTAAGTCTCAAAGAGATGTAAGTTATAAGAGTCATTGTGGTTTCGTTATATGTGTAACTAATGCTTGTAATTATGAACCTTTGAACTATTACAGGAGGTACGCAAAGCATTTAAGCTATTTTTGGTCATTAGTAATCTACAAACCAGGTAAGTCTTTCAGTTCCTATTTGCTACGTGAACTTGATGATTAATTGTTTAAGTCTTTATTGCAAATAACATAATATGTGTTATATTTATGTGGAAGCATGAAACGTCAAAGTCAACTTATGACTACATTAATTGAGTAAAGCATGCCGATTGAGTAAGGAACTCAATCTTTATATTTGTTATATGAATTGTATCACGTTTGTTATGATAGTTCAACGTTTAAGAGATATATGTTGAGCATGATATTATATGCTACGTGTTGCATGAAAACTATTTGATTTTGCTGGGCTGTCGAGCTCAACCTTGCAAGTAACCATTTTTGTAGGTCAAGATTTCAAGTTAAAGCTATGTGTTACCTGAAAGTTATGAATCCGACGTGATACTTGAAGATTCCTTATGTTTTATGAGAAATGTATTTAATATTTGAATGTAACATGTTGTTGAATTGTAAGTGGAGCTATCCGATATATATGGATATCTATTAATGATGTAAGACTTTGTATAGTCATTTTGTTGTAATGATTCATGATATAAATTCGAATCGAATAGATATAATGTAAAGGTTAAAAGTTCTGGGAACGAGAACAGTTTGTAAATAGAAAATTTTAATTATAATAGAACATTTTAATTATTCTGCAAATTTCAATGGGTGTATTATCGTTTAATGATATAAAATTAGAGGTTGAATGTATTATTAACGACCGAAGTCAAGAATTAAATTGTATAAATTTTGGGGTCGTTACAGTTGGTATCAGAGATGTAGGTTATAAACCTTAGGTAGGAATACCATAGGCTATAACCTTAGAGAAGGAAGGTGAAGATAATGAAAGAATAAGCTCAAGTAGAGTTTGAACAATAAGAAGTAATTTAAGAAATTTATAAAGAACGGATTAAAACATGCGTGAGACGATTCAAAGAAGAATCTCGTAGAGTTATGGGGTTACCCAACTCCAATAATAAGAATGTAAGGTGATAATAAATAGACAATGTCTATAAGAAGAGACTGGTAAAGAAGTTAAGAATAGAGAGTTATATTTGGGTATGGTGCAATTGTACTCTTTAGTAGTTGATGTATGGTATCTGGGCTAAACGATTCCGTCATAGAGCGGAGGAATATACGAACTAGCAACTCAGAACCAAGTTTGTTGGTTGTTTGTGGGAAACCACTCAGTGTACCATGTTGAAACTATTAGAGACTCGATGTGTACCAAGTGTAGGAAGTGGATACGTATGATTAAAATATAGAACTTAAATGAAATGTTGAACGATATAAATGAAGTTGGAAATTCTTAAAGCAAGAATTGTTATATAACCAAGAAGATTCAAAGAAGGATCTTGAAAAGATATGTAGATAAGAATCAGGAGTTCCCTAATTCTAATAGCAAAGATAGGGAATAATGTCGTAAATGAAAGGAAAGAGAGGGGATCGTAAAACAAAACGATCTCGAGTTAAGAAAAGAATTTAAGAGAGATGATTATAGAATAAGATCACGACGTGATCTGTTTAAGTTATAAAAGAAAGATGGTCTGTAATATTTGAATAATTATAGCTTGATGCTATGAAGTTAATGTACTATGAAATAGTTCGAGATAACTCGCGAGGAGTTATAAATGATGTGATACAAGGAATTCGTATCGAGCAAAGAGCAAGTTAAGGGTAATACAGAGTTAGGTGGGATTTCAATTGAGAACTCATGTGAGGGCTGAGTTGTACAAATCTTTGTATGGGCGAGAGTTTTGTGCTTGCACTCAGTTTATCACATTGATGATCATCAGAATGTTGGTGTCGCGCTGTCAATGTATATTTGGTGAAAAGGAGATTCTTTTCTCATGTGTATATTTGATAGTTAGAAGCTACTAAGATTAGTTAGATATTATTAGGATTAGGTGCGGTTCTTAAAACTAATGCATATGGTAAGTTCGTGACTCATAATAATATGGTATGTTTTTAACCCCTCAGCGAATGGACGCTGATGGTCTGACTAGGATAAGTTCTTAAACTCATATTATTGTGGCAAGTCCTGAACTTCCAATGTGTTGTATGTTTGATGAACTATACTGGGGGTAGAGGATGATGGTGAGTTAAAACACAAAAATATTATTCTAAATCTACCAGCTATGCTAGACTTTCGAAATTTATTTACTTCGTGCTGACGTTTACACCTTTATTTTCTTGAAAAACATTAGATCAAATGATGGAACTAATGAGTTTTAACAACAATACTGTTATTTTTATGTCTATGCTAATTACTTCGGCTAGATAAAAATGATTTGAAAATATCAAAATGTATTTTATATATCATCAATGTATCATGGAACCTGATTCAGAGATGATAAAAACAATGGAGTCATCAATGCAGTATTACTTAGTGTTGGATGTGATCTAAGGATCGTCAGCCCACTATGGTATGATGTAGTATGATAAAATCACCAAATGACAGAATCCTCAACGGACTGTAAATACAGTGCGGTATCATGACGTCATAAAAAGATTTTTGAGATTTCTTTAAGATATGAGAATATATATATATATATATATATATATATATATATATATGTATATATATTTGATTGATGTCCAAATTGTTGTAGAAGTCTATGTTATTTGATTCAACTAGACAAATATTAAAAAATGTTCATGATATTCAAGAGTTTCTTAAGAAGATATGCCACACCAAATTGTTTTGGTGCAGATTCAAATGTTGAAAAGCTGAAATGAACAACCCTATTATTAGGGGTTACGCTTAGTTTATACTTTGTGTTGAAATATTTATGCATAATACATTATACGAAGGATTGATCCCCTAAGTACGTGGAGTCCTTATAGTCTTATGACTGTTAAAGTTTACGTTAAAAGATTACTTATAACTGTGAACATGGTTTGTGGTCATTAGACCCTCAGTTGAATGCTTGAACTCTAAATTCTGAGATAAACAACTCTTTTATTAGAGGTTACGCTTAGTTTACACTTTGCGCTGAAATGTTTGTGCACAATACATTATACAAAGGGCTTAACACCCTAAGTACGGAGGTCCATATAGTCTTATGACTATTAAAGGTTCAAGTAGAGATATACTTGATAACCTGGGGACGTAGTTCAAGGTCTTGTGATCCCTCAGCATGATTGGATAATCTTTTAAATTCCTGTTATTCATATCGCTTCCCAATTATTGAGCAATTGTGAAAGATTCTTATTATTCTAAACGGTGAAAGTGGGATGAGAAAATTATGCAAAACATAATAATTTCAGGAAAGAAATGAAATTTCAGAAAGAAGAGAAATGTGAAACTCTTAGAAGAGGAAGGGGTGAGGAATATGATGATCTTAGAAAGATTCTTAGAGAAAGAATTTGGTTGTAGAATCCAATGAATGAATAAAGTATTAACATAAAATCTATTTTTTATAGATTCAATGAATGAATATTAATAAATAAAATTTCGAGGACGAAATTCTTAGAAAAAGGGGTGAATGTAATATCTCGAGTGTTCATGATAACAATCCTTAGAGAAAGAAATGAATGGGTTAAAGAATATGTAATACTCAAAATATAATTGAGTCTAAGTAAAGGTTATGAAATAAAATCTAGAATTTATTGAAGAAATTAGTGTAGTAGGAAATATTAAACTTATATTAAGATAAGGTGTTGAAGATATTTGGTGATAAATTTTGAAATGAGATTTGGTGAAAAACGAGTTAGGGAGGTTTCATTGATTCCGAGGACGGAATCCTTATAAGGAGAGAAGAATGTGACAATCCAAGATTTTAGTAATTGTAATTTAAAATATTTATTAAGTGAAATAAATATTTTATTGATATGATTAGCAAATATTTATGACTAGATAATATTATAAATTAAATTAATTTATAATTTATAGAGCTGTGATTCTGGGGATATAATCCTTGTAAGGAGGGAATGATGTAATATTCCAGAATTTTAATTATAATATTTAATATTTATTAAATTATATAAATATTTAATGGATATGTTTATCATTGAATAAATATTTGTTTAATTGATTTGATTTGATTTGGTTAATTATTTGTTAAATAAATAATTAATGAGTTAAGAAAATTATTATTATGTTAGTATTTGTAATTTAAAATATTTATTAAGTGAAATAAATATTTTATTAATATGATTAGTAATATTTATGACTAGATAATATTATAAATTAAATTAATTTATAATTTAGAGAGTTGTGATTTTGGGAACAAAATTCTTGTATGGAGGGAATGATGTAACATTCTAGAATTTTAATTGTAATATTAAATATTTATTGAATTATATAAATATTTAATAGATGTGTTTATCATTGAATAAATATTTGTTTAATTGATTTGATTTTATTAGGTTGATTATTTGTTAAATAAATAATTAATGAGTTAAGGAAATTATTATTATGTTGGTATTTCAAATTGATGGTTAATTATTTGTATTAAGTTATGTGATTAAATGATTTATTTAATTAATTATTATTTGAATTATTTAAATGAAGCATGAAAGCTTGATTAAATATAGGGTGGCAAATAACTATATTATAAGGAGTATTAAAATAAATTAAAGTAATTTTGATTGAGTTTAACCAAACAAGGCTTTAATATATTAAGTCTTTATTTTAGAGCTTTGCCAAACAAAGCCTTATGGCTTTTGGATTTCTATTTTTTTGAATTTAAATAAAATAAAATAAATATAATGTAACTATAATCTATATGTTATGTGTTTGGTAACTGATATTTTTAATAAGGTCATTAGTAGGCAAATTATTATTTTTTCGTTGGCTAGCCTATCAGTTAGTTTATGCTTAGTAGCCTAACTCTTATACTGAGAAAAGAAAAGAGAAGACGTTATAGAGGATTTTAGAGAGAATTGCTTGAGAGAATTTGAGAGAGAACGTGAGCAATTTCCAACAGTTAGCAATGATTATGTTAGCAAATTGAAGGTATATTCATAATCTTAGTATTTCATATACATATATGTTCTAATATGTTGTACGACATGAAGTTTCATACTTTGTGAATTTCATAGGTCTAGAATTGTTGCTATATAATCCAACTATGATGATTACATGTGTTTATGATGATTAGAGATTATGCTTAATTAGGAATTTCATGCTAATTCTGGTTGACAATAGGAAGAAAATAATGTCAGTATATGTATTTTCAGATAATTCATGAAAAGTATCAATTATAGTGGCCAATTAGTATGTGAAATTGTAAATTGAAGCTTGATTATGTTAGTTCATTAAGAAATGAGCATATCTTAATTTGAATGGAGTGATTTGGTCAAGTATTGAATTCACAGTTATGATTTTTGGGATGAATATCAAAATTTGAGTTTTATATGAAAATCATGGAATTTGAGAAATTAACCTAGCTTAAATTGTTGTTAAATTATTTTAATCGGTGGAATATGTTCACAAATATGTTTGTGATAGTTTTATATCAATTATAGATGTTGGTTTCACTGTTTTATGGGTGAAATTCGTGTTAGTTGGCCTAAAAACTGTGCCGAAACACATTTTGCAAAACTGAGTTCTGTGTGTCGCGCGGGAGCGCAGCCTCCTAGTACAAAACTCGCGCGGCCGCGCGAGTGTCCATTTTCAGACACTGAAGTCTGCTAATTCTGTAGACTTTGGTCGTTCTTTGTAACTTAGCTAAAGGTTATGGTAATATGTCCAACACGTTACAACAAGGCTAAAACAAAGTTGTGTTATGGGGTTAATGAATTCAAAGTGGTAAATATTATTAGTAAATCTCGAACGAGTTATGTGATAACTTAGTGTACACAATGAATGTTAGACAAGTGTTGCGAAGTAAACACTTAGAATTTTTGAAATGTAAATGGTAAAGAAAGGCTTCAGCTAAAATAGTAAGTTTAGTTAGAAATGTTCATGTTATAGTATGTTAGCATATCTAATAGATAATGTGATTCCTAGTTGTTGTCAACAAGTGTAATACATCTAATATGGGGTAATGGAATCTATGATGACTTTAATGAACGTTAAGTGTTGGTTTCGAAAGAAGTTTAAAAGAAACACAAAATGAGATTATGTAATGATAAGTGTCATACGAAGAGGAGTAAACACCTGAAGATATGTGTTGAGTCTCAAAGAGATGCAAGTTATAAGAGTCATTGTGTTTTCGTTATATGTGTAACTAATGCTTGTAATTATGAACCTTTGAACTGTTGTAGGAGGTATGCAAAGCATTTAAGCTGGTTTTGGTAATTGGTAATCTACGAACCAGGCAAGTCTTTCAGTTCCTATTTGCTACGTGAACTTGATGATTAATTGTTTTAAGTCTTTATTGAAAATAACATGATATGTGTTATATTTATGTGGAGGCATGAAACGTCAAAATCAACTTATGACTACATTAATTTAGTAAAGCATGCCGATTGAGTAAGGAACTCAATCTTTATATTTGTTATATAAACTGTAGCACGTATGTGACACCCCCAAAATAGGTATACATCACCCATTTTGAGTCGTCAATAACATGGTACAGAAACAACTACAACTTTATTAATACAACATAAAAACTGTGAGTTTAAATACAAATATTGTCTTCTAGATAATATCCACACTCAAATAAGTCCTCATTAAAATTATTGATACATTATTTTACGAAAATGGTGAGGACTACTAAACAACTTTCTAGAACCATCATTCCATACCCCGACTAGTACTCGCTACATTCTCGCCTCCTGAGAAGAAAAATGGAACAGAAAGGAAAAAGGGTGAGCTCAACTAACCCAGTAAAGAACATTATGACTAAGATAATATAGAACAAATTATCGTTAGTCCTCGACAGGGAAAAATTTAATAAAATACAATAGACAACAAATTTTAAATCAATATTCGCAGCGGAAATAATAATTAATTAGAAGAGTTAAGTAGAGTATGAAATCTACTATCATCTATGAATTTAAAAGTCTATCATCAATATTTTATCCATATAACATCAATCAATAAACATCTTGAATCAAATATTTATCTTTGCACTACAGGCCATAGATATTCATCAGTTGGTCATGTTCATCTCAACACCTGTTCATATTTGCACTACGGGCAAAAGATATTCATCATAAAATCATTAATCTTTGCACTACAGGCCAAAGATATTTAGTTATATCATCATTTAGGACTAAGGATGATGAAAAATATTTTAAAGAAAATAAATCCAGTGAAACAAACGAACAAATATTAAGGATTCGTACTTTAAACAATCCGAGTTCAAAAATACTTCATAAATAATCATAGTGGAGTAAAATTTAAGAATGATTAAAACATAAATACAATCAAAGTTAGTATCCATAATAGATATCTTGGACAAAAATAAAAATTTAATTTTTCGGTGAATAGTGTCGTATTCGTAAATAATGTCGTCTACGTGAATAGTGTTGTATACGTGAATAGTAATCCCAACACTAAAAGTTTCAAATTTGATAAAAAGTTCATATCAATATTTCGGCATAATGATATTGAAAGAAATAATATCATTTATAAAAAAAAATAACATCCCTTACCTCGAAAAGACAGTACTTCTGACTGTAATACTTGATATAGAGTTGTAGGGAACTTGCACCGTATAGCAACACTCAAAGTCTTAAAATACTCACAAGAATAAGCTCGATAATATAGAGAGAGAAAGATTTCAGTTTCTGGTGTGATTTTTAATTCTAACCTAAGCACCCTATTTATAGAAAAATGCTTAGAACACCAAAGTAGAAAATTTAATAAAATATAATAATTATTAAAATTTGTCTACGTCAACCTTTGAATTCAGATTTCAGCATGCTTAACAACACATGAGCCCACCAACCAACCACAAAAACGTTTTTCTTTTAAAACAAATTTAAACTTTTAAAAATAATTATTTCGGAACTTCAGAACTTCAATAATTCATAATAAATAGTCCTTTTATCAGAAAAATTCAAACCTCATGCCTTTTTCATAGGAAATTCCATTTTCTACAACTTTGCAGAAGAAACGTTTTCTAAATTCCAAACAGAAATTGACCGAAATCCACAAACGGACGATTTTACAAGCTATAATCAAATTTTAGTCAAGAAATTAATGGGATCCAACGACACACAAAATATGTGTTAATCATTTAATGCAACAAAAATATTCTTTCTCCTCGTGTACCCATATATCCCACATTCATTGTAAAAATATCACCATTATTATATTATTAAAATATAATAATATATTTTAATGAATTATTTTATCAGAAAAAGATAAAATATTAATTTTTAACAATTGTCACATTAAAAATTTTCTCCATCTATATCCACATAAAATCATTATTTTCCTCATCATATAAATCTATAATTAATTATTCACAAATAATATTACAGAATCACAATACTGACAACCAGGCAGTTCCTAGGAAAGAGGGGCTTTCCAATAAGAATTTCTCCTTACTGGCGTGCAATTAGGTGACCAAACCTCTCCTTAGACAGAACTTTCTAGACATTAACAAAAATATTATCTAATAATATTATTCAGATAATATGAATTATTGCTTCGATAATAGAAAATATAGGGTATTGACAATTATTGAAACAACAGTAATATAAAATATCAACGCAACAATTATTGAATCAATAAAATCAAATACTAAACAGTAATTACTGTAACCATTATTGAGTAGTGCCTTCTTACGTAAGAATTAATAATTGGCGCAATACCGTGTGCTACTGTGCAACAACGCGTATTACTGTGTTTTAACCACCGGGTATTCCAACAGTATTAACGGTAACAACTACGCCGTTATTTATAAACAACATATACTTGTCGTTTTTTTTATCCAATCGCTTTTCGTTATGGGGCCCACAAAAGACTGCGCCGTCGTACGAATATTTCCCGACAGGAAGAATATTCCACGACCAAATGAATATTTCCCTACAACAATGAATATTTTATAACCACTTGCTTATTTAAAATATTTGCGCATTTTACCCATAACTAACCTCATTAATCAATTCAACCCTTACTATTTCAAAATAATAAATAGAGAAAATTAGATTTCATTTATTAATAATTTGGAGTTTTACAACCTCCCCTCCTTATGAAAATTAATCATCGAAATTGACGTACGTACCTGGTGTTTCGAAAATATGAGGATACCTCGCTTTCATTTTAGTTTCTAACTCCCAGGTCATTTCCTCAATAGCATGGTTCCTCCACAAAACTTTAACTTATGGTATGACCTTTGTGATTAGCTTACCCGTGATCACCTCGTTTGGGTTCCTCGCACGTTGACCAATCACGACAAACGCTCTTCTAGGAACCGTTGACTTTGACTTTTTTGGGACAACCTTTTGAGTCACCATCCCCGTTGGACTTGGTTTCGCTATAGTGCAATCTCGAGCGATATATCCTTCCTTTCCACACTTATAACATACCTTAAACTGTTGTGGGCAGTTTGGGCTGATATATCCTTCTTTTCTGCACTTATAGCATATGACCGGTGATCGTTCTCCTCCCTTAGAACCAGTTGTTATTGGTGTTGACGTCTTCGTATTGTCATTGTTGAATCTCCTCTTTTTAAAATCTCCTCCCGACTCGCTTTTTCTATTCTCATGGCCATGATTATCACCAGAGTGGTTACCGCTCTTGTCCGTATTTTTCTTTCCCCGCTGGTTATCATTATTCTGATGACTGCTGTCACCGGTATGATCCTGGTGGTGGTCCCTCGGTTGAACGTACTCGTTATCTCGCTCTAATAATTGAGCCCTGTTGACAACATCTGAATAGAGAGAAAATTTATGTGAAATGAGATATTGACGTATGCCAGGTTTCAAACCTCTCAGAAACATCTGCGTCATACGTTCCTCATTCTCCACCAAATGAGGTGCAAATCTGGAGAACTCTGTAAACTTCGCCTCGTACTGGGACACCGTCATGTTATTCTGCTCCAGTCTAATAAACTCTACCTCCTTCATATGACGAATACTTTCAGGAAAGTACTTGTCATTGAACAGTTTTTGAAACATTTCCCAAGACATGCTAAGTGCGGCTGGATGGGTACGGTTCACAGATTCCCACCAATAATCTGCCTCATTATGGAACATAAAGGTGGCGAATGGAACCTTCTGTTCCTCCGTGCATCCCAAGACATCGAATATCTTGGTAATTTATTTGACCCACGTCTCCGCCTTAATCGGATCTGGCTTTCCCCATAATTCTGGTGGTCCCAACTCCTTGAACTGCTTGGCTGTGACAAACTGTGAATTGCTATCATTTCCTCCTGTATTTTGAACACGAGTCTCCCTCGTCTGATTTTGCATGAACTGTAAAAAACTTCTAAACATCCCATCGTTCATCATCTGCTCAGTGGTGTTGTTCACAGGAGGAACATTGCCAGCCTATTGCACGTTCTCCTCGTTGGTGAGTAAGGTGTCTCCACGGTCTCGTTTACTCCACTGTTAACATTCTCAGTTGTCATTCTCAAATACTGCCATAAAATAAGGGTTAATTAAAGAAATTAACATATCTCACAATATCCCTATATTTTGACCAACCAACAAATAAGCTTAGGTAGGACACACTAGCGACGTCTCTCCCCTCCTAGTTCTATTCCCTGATCTTCGCCAGAGATCATATCCCTAAGCTCTGATACCAACTATGACACCCCCAAAATAGGTATACATCACCCATTTTGAGTCGTCAATAACATGGTACAGTAACAACTACAACTTTATTAATACAACATAAAAACTGTGAATTTAAATACAAATATTGTCTTCTAGATAATATCCACACTCAAATAAGTCCTCATTAAAATTATTGATACATTATTTTACGAAAATGGTGAGGACTACTAAACAACTTTCTAGAACCATCATTCCATAACCCGACTAGTACTCGCTACATTCTCGCCTCCTGAGAAGAAAAATGGAACAGAAAGGAAAAAGGGTAAGCTCAACTAGCCCAGTAAAGAACATTATGACTAAGATAATATAGAACAAGTTATCGTTAGTCCTCAACAGGGAAAAATTTAATAGAATACAATAGACAACAAATTTTAAATCAATATTCTCAGCGGAAATAATAATTCATTAGAAGAGTTAAGTAGAGTATGAAATCTACTATCATCTATGAATTTAAAAGTCCATCATTAATATTTTATCCCTATAACATCAATCAATAAACATCTTGAATCAAATATTCATCTTTGCACTACATGCCAAAGATATTCATCAGTTGGTCATGTTCATCTCAACACCTGTTCATCTTTGCACTACGGGCCAAAGATATTCATCATAAAATCATTAATCTTTGCACTACAGGCCAAAGATATTCAGTTATACCATCATTTAGGACTAAGGATGATGAAAAATATTTTAAAGAAAACAAATCCTGTGAAACAAAAGACAAATATTAAGGATTCGTACTTTAAACAATCTGAGTTCAAAAATACTTCATAAATGATCATAGTGGAGTAAAATTCAAGATTGATCAAAACATGGATACAATCAAAGATAGTATTCATAATAGATATCATGGACAAAAACAAAAATTTAATTTTTCGGTGAATAGTGTCATATTCGTAAATAGTGTCGTATACGTGAATAATGCTGTATACATGAATAGTAACCCCAACACTAAAAGTTTTAAATTTGATAAAAAGTTCAGATCAATATTTCGACATAATGATATTGAAAGAAATAATATCATTTATAAAAATAAATAACATCCCTTACCTCGAAAAGATAGTACTTCTGACTGGAATACTAGATATAGAGCTGAAGGGAACTTGCACCGTATAGCAACACTCAAAGTCTTAAAATACTCATAAGAATACGCTCGATAATATAGAGAGAGAAAGATTTCAGTTTCTGGTATGATTTTTAATTCTAACCTAAGCACCCTATTTATAGGAAAATACTTAGAACACCAAAGCATAAAATTTAATAAAATATAATAATTATTAAAATTTGTCTACGTCAACCTTTGAATTCAAATTTCAGCATGCTTAATAACACATGAGCCCACCAACCAACCACAAAAACTTTTTCTTTTTAAACAAATTTAAAACTTTTAAAAATAATTATTTCGGAACTTCAGAACTTCAATAATTCATAATAAATAGCCCTTTTATCAGAAAAATTCAAACTTTATGCCTTTTTTTTATAGGAAATTCAATTCTCTACAACTTTGAAGGAGAAGATTTTTCCAAATTCCAAACAGATATTGACCAAAATTCACAAACGGACGATTTTACAGGCTATAATCAAATTTCAGTCAAGAAATGGGGTCCACCGACACACAAAATATGTGTTAATCATTTAATGCAACAAAAATACTCTTTCTCCTCATGTACCCATATATCCCATATTCGTTGTAAAAATATCACCACTATTATATTATTAAAATATAATAGTATATTTAAATGAATTATTTTATCAGAAAAAGATAAAATATTAATTTTCAACAATTGTCACATTAAAAATTTTCTCCATCTATATCCACATAAAATTAATATTTTTGCATCATATAAATTAATAATTAATTATTCACAAATAATATTACAGAATCACAATACTAACAAGCAGGCAGTTCCCAGGAAAGAGGTGACTTTCCAATAAAGATTTCTCCTTACTGGCACGCAATTAGGTGACCAAACCTCTCCTTAGACAGAACTTTCTAGACATTGCCAATAATGTTATCTAATAATATTATTCAGATAATATGAATTATTGCTTCGATAATAGAAAATACTGGGTAGTGACAATTATTAAAACAACAGTAATATAAAATATCAACGCAACAATTATTGAATCAATAAAATTAAATACTAAACAGTAATTACTGTAATAATTATTGAGTAGTGCCTTCTTACGTAAGAATTAATAATTGGTGCAATACCGTGTGCTACTGTGTAACAACGCGTATTACTGTGTTTTAACCACCGGGTATTCAAACAGTATTAACGGTAACAACTACGTCGTTATTTATAAACAACTTATACTTGTCGTTTTCTTAATCCAATCGCTTTCCGTTATGGGGCCCACAAAAGACTACGCCGTCATACGAATATTGCCCTACAGGAAGAATATTTCACGACCAAATGAATATTCCCCGACAACAATGAATATTTTATAACCACTTTCTTATTTAAAATATTTGCGCATTTTACCCATAACTAACCTCATTAATCAATTCAACCCTTACTATTTCTAAATAATAAATAGAGGAAATTAAATTTCATTTATTAATTATTTGGGGTCTTACAACGTCTGTTATGATAGTTCAATGTTTAAGAGATATATGTTGAGTATGATATTATATGCTACGTGTTGCATGAAAACTGTTAGATTTTACTGGGCTGTCGAGCTCAACCTTGTAAATAACCATTTTTGTAGGTCAAGATTTCAAGGTAAAGCTATGTGTTACCTGAAAGTAATGAATCCGACGTGATACTTGAAGATTCCTTATGTTTTATTAGAAATGTATTTAATATTTGAATGTAACCTGTTGTTGAATTGTAAGTGGAGCTATCCGGTATATATGGATATCTATTGATGATGTAAGACTTTGTATAGTCATTTTGTTGTAATGATTCATGATATAAATTTGAATCGAAGAGATGTAATGTAAAGGTTAAAAGTTCTCGGAACGAGAACAGTTTGTAAATAGAAAGTTTTAATTGTAATAGAACATTTTAATTATTCTGCAAATTTCAATGGTTGTATTATCGTTTAATGATATAAAATTAGAGGTTGAATGTATTATTAACGACCGAAGTTGAGAATTAAATTGTATGAATTTTGGGGTCGTTACAGCCACACCACTCCTTAGTTCAAATCCAGCACGGCTGCGCCGCCCTGCAGTGGGGTCTGAGTTCTGTTAATAAATTAAGAACTGATGCATACTTATATGGTTACTCTAATTTGTAAAACCTGTCCATTATAGTATTTATGTGTTAATAAGCATATTATTGAAAGGATTCTATAATGAATTAGTGTTTACAACTTCAAAGTCAAATTGTGAGTTCAACTATGGCATAGTGTGTTAGAAACTAATTTTCACGTGATGACATACGTATGATTATGCGACTAGAAGAATAGCAATATATGTTAGCATTGATAAAGTACACTTGTGCATGATAGTAAGTTAAGATAATAGGTGTACATGTTGAACTTGTATAACTAATGTGATTATACATGAATAGGATATCATAGTGCATTGGATTGATATTAAGCTTTACTTTGGTAAGCTATGCTTGAAGCAAGTATCTGAACCCTACTTTTATTGTGCAAGTTTCCTAACTTACACAACTTTGGATTTTGTGCAAGTTCTTAAATTTCATGTGATTCGTATATTGAATGCAAGTATCCTAAACCCTTGTATTACTTTATTCGACGGATATCGTGAGCAAACTTTATCTCTTTGAATGCAAGTTATCGTATTTTCCCGTTCAATTGAGCTAGTATGTTAAACTCTTGAGAAAACTATTATTCATGTTGAACTTGGTATTGTTCTCGAATATTGTGAAAGTATCTATGCCATTTGATTCGGCTAGACTATATGCATGTTTATAAAACTGTCCAAACCAATTGACTGGTGCAAAAATCTTGAAAACTGAGTTGAACAACCCTTATGGTAAGGGGAGTGCTTATTGTTGGAAGCCCCGACACACGCGTGAATATTACTGTGGTGTTACGCATAACATAGAGTATTGTAGACTGATCATCTATCATACTTAAATTCTTTTGGGTTATCACTTTAATATTTATAATTTTAGTAGATGCTCAATAGTCCTTAGTAACTGCTCAGTATAAATTGTTCATCCAGTTGGATACATTGATAGTCTTTGAATTCATATATAACTGTTGATTTATATTGAATTATCGTTCTTATTCCAATGAGTTGATTCAAGAATCGTTGATATTCATTATTCATGATATTATTCTGAAACTCTGAACTAACTTAGAGATGGTACTTTGATATTTTTAACTCGTGTTATAAAACTCTTTACCATTATTGTATATTATTTGCTGGGCAATTTGTACTCATTCTTACTTATTTAAAACCTTTCAGTTAAGGCGAAACACGGAAGTGTCTCTGGGAAAGACAAGGGCAAGGGCAAGGCTACCAACTAGCTTGTTCCTTTATGTTTAAAAGTGTTATATTGTATTAAGACTATATTCAGACTATGTTTAAGCTTAAGTATGATTGTGTAATAAGTCTGTATTTGATATTATTATGTAATCTATTAAGTATTGTAGGTTGCGAGACTTAGGGGAATAATTATAATAAATCATTATATATTATTCTAAATTAGATCTTCCACTGTGAATGTGTGATTTTAGTTATTATTATATTACTATAAGCACGTGGCGAACCAAATTCGAGTGACCAAGTGGCGGTCCGAATTTGGGGTCGTCATAATTTCTCCTCTAGATAGGCATATTCTGACTGCCTTTCTGACCTTGTAGTATCAAGGAAACATCCTCCTCTTTCTTTTTATGGACCATCCGAGGGTTGTTTCCATAATTTTCAGACTGAATGTGTTCAGCAACAGCTTTAAGGGCAGCTAGGTCTTGAATCTTTCCTGACTTCAATCCCATCTCAGCCATCTCCCTATGCTTAATCATTTCAGAGAATGGTTTGCCAATACCGGCTAAGACTCTCTCGTAGAAAGGAGCTTCTTGTATGTCTATGAAGGTCATCACTATCTCAAACCATTTCTCTTTCAACACATGACTGACATTTCTCTTTCATGCTTGCATCCTATTAGCGTGTTAGGTTTAGATACCTATCCACGAGGACGACGATGTCATCACTCCATTTTGGCGGAGGTTCCTATAGCTGAGGGTTTCACCCGTTGTCACTTACAGTTGGAGTTATTGATAGCTGATGCCATCACTTAGGTTCCCTACCCTGGGGACCATTTGACCATCGACTTTGAGGATGGATACCCGACTGATGTCGAGTATGTGATGTCCACCCGCCGGATTCCTGTCTTCACAAATAGAGGATGGGAGCTCTATTTAGGAGAGTATGTTATTAGGAGCACCACATGAGAGATTCGTGTACCGATCTTGCCTCCTGTCAGGCGTTATTGGCCCGTGTCGCAGTCGCCTATCAGTGATATCCCATTGATGGGCGGTAACGGCTTTACTCTGTCAGAGGGTCCTTTACTCAGGAGGTATTATACCACTGGTGGTCCCCTCGTACCATCGAAGCTCAGACCTGCACCACTCAGTTCATGGGGGATATGGTTCCTAGATCTGTGATGATGACGAATTGGATGGCCTGTGTCCGAGATCTGACTCATTTGACACAGATTGACAGTTTGACCCGACAATTGAACGGGGCACATTTTTTTATCTGGCATTTGGGCAGAGATCCTTTAGAGGCGGATACTTTTGATCCTTCAAGCTCGGGGGCTGGCCTTCAGATGACCCATATGGCTTTACCGGTGTAGATCCTCCCTTTTATAGGCCTAACATCCCTCTTGGATGAGATCTAGTGACTCAGGAGGAGTTACATCAGATGGACATGATTGTTGATGTAGACAGAAACACCATTGACTCCTTCTAATGTATTTTCTTGCTATAACTTTTGATAGGCCTCTGTTAGATATTGGGTGGCTGTGCCCCATTCTCGTTATATCTTTTGATAGGCCTCTATTAGTTGTAGGGCGTCTGTGTTCCCTATATTTTTCAGTTGTACAGAGATGATGTACTTAGATGATGATGTACTTAGGAATGTATGTACTATTTTCCATTCCCTACATCATATTACCATCTATTATTTGCCATGCATGTATTATGTCATACATATGTATGTCCAAAGATAGTCAGCATTGACCCCTGGATGGTCTTATTATACGGCCCACACAGATGTCTTCCTCGATAGTTAGCCGTATTGATCACACCCCACCAGTATTGGTGGCCTCATGCTTGAGATCTTGGTATGATAGTGTATCCCCTTCAGACAGGGTGATTGTAGATCAGCTGTTGCAGCATTCCATGACCCTCTTGACGTTCTAGGTTCCATTGGGCTTTGTAGATGGCATGCTAGAGCATTGGGTACCAAAGAGGCAAGTTTTTCAGTTTGAGACCCATGAGTTGACTCCCACCTTAGAGGAGTATGAGCGGTTGATGACTTTTCCATTATACAGGTCTTGCACTCAGATGACTATCGGAGATATGTGCCAGTAGTTCATGACCCTCACCGAGTTGAGGCGTAGAGTATCACATGATGAGATTACATCCGATCATTTAGTGTCCCAATGCTTTCTAATAGATAGATTTGGCTTAGTAGATAGCTATGCATAACACTCGGGGGATTTCACCACGTCGGATGACCAGTGGCGTGTGGCTAGAGTAGGCGTACTCGTGATGTGTGTAGTGGCTTATTTGTACATGCCATTGTACATGGATCACCTTGACATCAGTGTTGTTAGGGCAGTGAGAGCTCTCAGGGAAGGTCATACCATTGTATCGATGATTATGGCAGAGATACTAAGGTCGGCCACATATTGCCACACCCATTCTGCAGGGGTATTTATAGGCAGCGCGGTCTTGTTGTATGTGTGGTTTATGTCACACTTGAGACCGATTGACACCTTCCGACGATATTGGTACTATTTTTCCTATGAGATAGCCATGTCTTACTCCTTTCAGCCAGCGGAGTGTACAAACGCTATATCTTGGTCGGTGTTCTTGGCAGGGATCGAGAATCTATTTGACATTTTGCCGTGTATAGGGCTCAGCTCTCCCTACAACTTCATTAGTCATATATCTGGCATGGATTATCTCCCTCTGGCTGGTTTGAGGGGCATGACCACATATCACCCACTGGCTGTGATGTCATAGTTTGATAGTTTTTAAGATGCTTATCCTTTTAAGGGGGCATTAGGTCAGCATTTGACATCTCGACATTTGTCAACAGAATATAGATTCAGGGAGTATGCATGTTGGGATCATCGTGAGAGTTCTGAGTTTACTGTTAGCCATCCGGGCCATTCTACAGAGTATTCTGCATGGATGGAGGCAAAGATCACATCGGCAACGGTTGTATCCACAGTGTCGGGGATTGATTCAGATGGTGGAGAGGCCATGGAGGACACTGATTCTCGCATCGAGGAGGAGCTATTCGCCGGGTTGCCAGCAGCTCTTGTAGATTCTCCCAATATAACTGCTACTGTGATCCAGAATTCAGCAGAGTATTTAGAGAAGAGTTTGTGTAAGAACCCAAATTATTAATAAATGAAATTTAAATTCCCTCTATTTATTATTTTGAAATAGTAAGGGTTAAATTGATTAATGAGGTTAGTTATGGGTAAAATGCGCAAATATTTCAAATAAGCAGGTGGTTATAAAATATTCATTGTTGTCGGGGAACATTTGTTTGGTCGTGGAATATATTCTTCTTGTCGGGAAATATTCGTACGACGGCGCGGTCTTTTGTGGGTCCCATAACGGAAAGCGATTGGATGAAGAAAACGACACGTATAAGTTGTTTATAAATAACGACGTAGTTGTTACCGTTAATACTGTTGGAATACCCGGTGGTTAAAACACAGTAATACGCGTTGTTGCACAGTAGCACACTGTATTGCACCAATTATTGATTCTTACGTAAGAAGGCACTACTCAATAATGGTTACAGTAATTACTGTTTAGTATTTTATTTTATTGATTCAATAATTGCTGCGTTGATATTTTATATTACCGTTGTTTCAATAATTGTCACTACACAGTATTTTCCATTATCAGATCAATAATTCATATTATTTGAATAATATTATTAGATAACATTATTGGCAATGTCTAGAAATTTCTGTCTAAGGAGAGGTTTGGTCATCTAATTGCGCACTAGTAAGGAAAAATCCTTATTGGAAAGCCCCTCTTTCCTGGGAACGGCCTAGTTGTCATAAATGTGATTCTGTAATATTATTTGTGAATAATTAATTATTGATTCATATGATAAGGAAATATTTATTTTATGTGGATATAAATGAGGGATATATTTTTGTGGTTAAAAATGAAGGAGTTAATGTTGAGATTTTTATCAGTATTTTTGTAGAAATGGAGGTATTAAAAATCAGGATTTTGGAGATATTTTGCGGTGGTTATAATTTTTATTCCGACCGTTGGATCGTGGTAATTTTTGGATATGTTATACATATATAAGTTGAGTATATGTCCACAAATTTTGAACCGTTAAAAATAAACGTATGATTTATTATGAATTTTACGAGATGACTGGTTCAGGAATTGTTGAATTTTCGGAGTTTATCATTTTGGTGGAAAATTCTAGAATTGGTGGGCCCCACTATTGGTTGGTGGAGAAATGTGCTGAGATTTTTATTCAAATGTGGTAGGCTTAAATAGTTGCAGGTAAAGCCATCAGGTTGCATGTTAAGTCTGCTTCGGCGTGCTAACATTTTCCTATAAATAGAGGGCTAAGTTAGAATTAAAAATCACACCAGAAACAAGTTTTCTCTCTTTCTCTCTCTAGATTATTGAGTGTATTTTGTGAGTATTTAGATACTTTGAGAGTTTCTATTCATCAGAGCAAGTTTCTTTCAGCCTTATACCGGTATTCCGACCAGAAGTACTGTTTTTACGAGGTAAGGGATGTTATTTTATTCGAAAATGATATTATTTCTTCAATATCATTATGCCGAAATATTGGTTGAAAATTTTTATCAAATTTGGAACTTTCCACGTCGGGGTTACTATTCACGAGTTACTATTCACGAGTTACTATTCACCGAAAAATGAAATTTTCTTCTTTTCGTCCAAAATATCTATTCTGGGTACTAGCTTTGATTGTATCCATGTTTTGATCATTCTTGAATTTTACTTCACTATGAATAATTATAAGGTATTTTTGGACATGGATAAATCGAAATACGAATCCTTAATATTTGTTATTTTGTTTCACTAGATTCGTTTTCTTTAAGATATTTTTCATCATCCTCAGTCCTTAATGATTATATTACTGAATATCTTTGGCCTGTAGTGCAAAGATGAATGATTAACTGATGAATATCTTTGGCCCGTAGTGCAAAGATGAACAGGTAATGAGATGAACATGACCGACTGGTGATACAAATGAATATCTTTGGCCTGTAGTGCAAAGATGAATATTTGATTAAAGATGGTTATTGATTGTTGTTACAGGGATAAAATATTGATGATGGACTTTTAAATCTTAGAAGATAGTAGAACTCATTCTCTACTTGACTCTTCTAATGGTTTGTTGTTTTCGCTGCAGTTATTGATTTAAAACTTGTTGTCTATTGTATTCTATTAGATTTTTTCCTGTTGAAGACTAACGATAATTTATTTTGTATTATCTTAGTCATAATGTTCTTTACTGGGCTAGTTGAGCTCACCCTTTTCGTTTTTGTTCCATTTTTCTTAGGAGGCGAGAATATAGCGAGTACTAGTCGGGGTATGGAATGATGGTTCTAGAAGTTATTTTAATATTCCTCACCATTTTTGTGAAATAATGTATCAATAATTGTAATGAGAACTTATTTGAGTGTGGATATTGTCTAGATGACAATATTTGTATTTAAACTCACAGTTTTTATGTTGTAACAGTAAAGATGTAGTTGTTTCTGTACCATATATTTTGGCGACTCAGAATGGGTGTTGTATATCTATTTTGGGGGCGTCACAGTTGGTATGAGAGTTTAGGGACATGATCTCTGGCGGAGATCGGAGAATAGAACTAGGAGGGGAGAGACGAATAAATCCTTCGCTAGTGTGTCCTACCTAAGCTTATTTATTGGCCAGTCATAATATAGGGGTATTATGTGATTTGTTAATTTATTTAATTAACCCTTGTTTTATGGCAGTATTTGAGAATGTCGACTGAGAATGTTAACAGTGGAGTAAATGAGACCGTGGAGACACCAGTGCTTACCAACGAGGAGAACGTGCAACAGGCTGGTAATGTTCCTCCTGTGAACAACACCAATGAGCAGATGATGAACGATGGAATGTTTAGAAGTTTTTTGCAATTCATACAAAACCAGACGAGGGAGACTCGTGTTCAAAATACAGGAGGAAATGATAGCAATTCACGGTTTGTCACAGCCAAACAGTTCAAAGAATTGGGACCACCAGAATTTAAGGAAAAGCTGGATCCGATCATGGCGGAAACGTGGGTCAAGAAAATTACCAAGATATTCGATGTCTTGGGATGCACGGAGGAACAGAAGGTTCCATTCGCCAACTTTATGTTCCGTGACGAGGCAGACTACTGGTGGGAGTCTGTGAAGCGTACCCATCCAGCCGCACTCAGCATGTCTTGGGAGACATTTCAGAAACTGTTCAATGACAAGTACTTTCCTGAAAGTATTCGTCATATGAAGGAGGAAGAGTTTATTAGACTGGAGCAGAATAACATGACGGTGTCTCAGTACGAGGCAAAGTTTGCAGAGCTGTCCAGGTTTGCACCTCATTTGGTGGAGAATGAGGAACATATGACGAGGATGTTTCTGAGAGGTTTGAAACCCGGCATACGTCAATATCTCATTTCTCATAAATTTTCTCTCTATTCAGATGTTGTCAACAGGGCTCAATTATTAGAGCGAGATAACGAGTACGGTCAACTGAGGGACCACAACCAGGATCATATCGGTGACAGCAGTCATCAGAACAATGATAACCAGCGGAGAAAGAAAAATACAGACAAGAACGGCAACCACTCTGGTGGTAATCGTGGCTATGAAAATAGAAGAAGCGAGTCGGGAGGAGATTTTAAAAAGAGGAGATTCAACAATGACAATATGAAGACGTCAGCACCAGCAGCAACTGGTTCCAAGGGAGGAGAACGACCACCAGTTATATGCTATAAGTGCGGAAAAGTAGGACATATCAGCCCAAACTGCCCACAACAGTTTAAGGTATGTTATAATTGTTGAAAGGAAGGACATATCGCTCGAGATTGCACTGTAGCAAAACCAAGTCCAACGGGAATGGTGACTCAAAAAGCTGTCCCAGAAAAGATAAAGTCAACGGTTCCTGGAAGAGCGTTTGTCGTGACTGGTCAACATGCGAGGAACCCAAACGAGGTGATCACGGGTATGCTAATCATAAATTCATGCGAAGTTTATACCTTATTAGATACCGGTTCTACCCATTCTTTTATCTCTCCTGCTTGTGTTCAACATTTAAACTTGACTTCGGAGAAGTTAGACTTTGATTTATCTGTGGAGACTCCGTTAGGAGAAACTTTCATCACATCCACTGTTTATAAATCTTATTTGATCCAAGTTGGCACCATCACATTACCTGTTGACCTTATCTCGTTAAAGATACTTGCTTTTGATATGATTTTAGGGATTGATTGGTTAACTACTCATCATGCCAAAATTGATTATTTTCGTAAGGTTGTTAGTTTTCATATTCCTAACCAACCTGTTGTACGAATTCAAGCAACTAAGCCATTAAAATCAATCACTGTTATATCAAGCCATAAAAGCCATTCGTTTATTAAAAAACGGATGTCAAGCTTTCTTAGCCCATGTTATGGATTTGAATAAAGACACGTCAAATTTGAATAATATTCCTGTTGTTATTGACTTTCCTGACGTATTTCCTGAAGAACTTCTCGGTCTACCCCGGAACGTGAAATTGAATTCTTTATTGATCTTGAACCTGGTACAAAGCCCATTTCTAAAACCCTATATCGAATGGCTCCTATTGAACTTCAGGAGTTAAAGGTCCAACTACAAGAGTTGTTGGACATTGGTTTCTTTCGTCCTAGTACATCTCATTGGGGTGCTCCTGTTTTATTTGTAAAGAAGAAAGACGGGAGTATGCGACTTTGTATTGATTACCGGGAATTAAACTATGTCACTATTAAAAATAGGTATCCTCTACCTCGTATTGATGACCTGTTTGACCAGTTATAAGGAGCACAATTCTTTTTAAAGATCGATCTTCGTTCTGGATATCATCAGCTGAAGGTTAAAACTGATGATATTCCAAAGACTGCCTTCAGAACTCGGTATGGGCATTATGAATTCCTAGTCATGTCTTTTGGATTGACTAATGCTCCTGCGGCTTTCATAGATATGATGAACCGAGTATTCAAGGATTATTTGGATCAATTCGTTGTTGTCTTTATTGATGACATCCTCATATATTCCAAAAAGCCGTGAAGATCATGAGCATCATTTGAAGCTGGTACTCCAAAGGCTGCGTGAAAACAAGTTATATGCTAAGTTAAAGAAATGTGAGTTCTGGCTTGAGGAAGTAGCATTCCTAGGGCATGTGGTGTCAAAACATGGAGTATCTGTTGACCCGACGAAGATTGAAGCAATACATAGTTGGGAGCAACCAAAGACGGTGACCGAAGTATGTAGCTTTCTGGGCTTAGCTGGTTATTATCGGAGATTCGTGGAAGAGTTTTCTCGAATCGCTACCCCGTTAACTCAGCTGACTCGGAAAGATATAAAATTCGTATGGAGCGAGGAATGCGAGAAGAGTTTTCAAGAGCTTAAGAGGAGACTCATTTTGGCACCTGTTTTGACCATACCATCTGGTTCGGATGGATTTGTTATCTATAGCGATGCTTCAGGCAAAGGGCTAGGATGTGTTCTCATGCAATGTGGAAAAGTTATAGCCTATGCCTCGCGACAACTTAAAGAATATGAGAGAAATTATTCTACTCATGATCTAGAGTTGGCAGCAGTCGTTTTCGCACTAAAGATCTGGAGGCACTGTCTATATGGGGAGAAAGTGGAGATTTATTTAGACCATAAAAGCCTCAAATATTTCTTCACTCAAAAAGAACTCAACATGCGGCAATGACGTTAGCTCGAGCTGTTGAAAGATTACGACCACACTATTCAATACCATCCTGGAAAAGCAAACGTGGTAGCTGACGCGTTGAGTAGAAGATCATATGCAGAAACGAGTGCGATGATGTCAAGTATACGCATAGAACCAACTTTAATTGATAAAGTTAAAGTTGCTCAAACCACATACCCGGATCTGATGCGTATGAAGAAGAAAGTGCAAGAAGGTGCTATTCCAGAAGCAAGAATCGATGAATAAGGAATACTTCGAGTCCACTCCAGACTTTGTGTTCCTAACGATTCTGATTTGAAGTACAAGATTATGATGGAAGCAAACAATACACCATTTGCAATCCATCTGGAAGTACCAAAATGTATCGTGATCTTCGACATACATTTTGGTGGAATAATATGAAGAGAGAGATTGCAAAGTTTATCTCGAGGTGTTTAACTTGTCAACGTGTAAAGGCGGAACATCAAGTGCCAAAGGGTCCATTGCAACCACTTGAGATTCCGAAATGGAAGTGGGAACACATTACCATGGATTTCGTTACGGGTCTTCCCACGGTATCTTAAGGCATAAATGTTATTTGGGTTATTATTGATAGATTTACCAAGTCTGCTCATTTCTTGCCGATACGAGAGACTTATTTCCTTGAATGTCTTGCTCGTATATACGTAGATGAGATTGTGAGACTGCATGGCATGCCAGTATCCATAGTTTCGGATCGTGACCCAAGATTCACTTCAAGATTTTGGGTTAGGTTGCAAAAAGCTATGGGCACAGATTTACGATTTAGTTCGGCATACCATCCTCAAACGGACGGACAATCAGAGAGGACTATTCAAACTCTTGAAGATCTATTAAGACTTTGTGTCCTAGATTTCAAAGGGAGTTGGGATAAGTACCTACCATTGGTGGAATTCTCCTACAATAACAGTTATCAGGCAAGTATAGGTGTGGCCCCATTTGAAGCATTATATGGACGAAAGTGTCGCTCTCCAGTATGTTGGGATAAGGTGGGAGAAGCAACGTTACTAGGACCAGAGTTGGTACGAATGACTACAGAGAAGATCCAAACGATTCGACAACGTATACAAACGGCACAGGATCGACAAAAGAGTTATGCGTATCTTCATCGAAAGGACGTGGAATTTGACATTGGGAATCATGTATTATTGTGTGTGGCTCCATGGAAAGGAGTTACAAGATTTGGGAAGAGAGGAAAGCTCAATCCACGATTTATTGGTCCATTTCAGATTCTTGACTGAGTAGGAAATGTGGCCTATAGACTCGCGTTACCTCCAAGTATGTCTCGTGTTCATAATATTTTTCATATATCTGTGTTACGTAAATATGTGAAAGACCCAGACCACGTTATTGAGTTAGAACCGGACGAGATAGCTGAAGACTTAACGTACGAAGAGGTACCTGTCAAGATCTTGGATAGAAAGGAGCATGTCTTACGCACGAAGGTCATGCCACAAGTTAAAATTTTGTGGAGAAACCATGCTATTGAGGAAATGACCTGAGAGTTAGAAACAGAAATGAAAGCGAGGTATCCTCATCTTTTCGAAACACCAGGTACGTACGTCAATTTCGAGGACGAAATTTCATAAGGAGGGGAGGTTGTAAGACCCCAAATTATTAATAAATAAAATTTAAATTCTCTCTATTTATTATTTTGAAATAGTAAGGGTTAAATTGATTAATGAGGTTAGTTATGGGTAAAATGCGCAAATATTTCAAATAAGCAGGTGGTTATAAAATATTCATTGTTGTCGAGAAATATTCGTTTGGTCGTGGAATATTCTTCCTGTCGGGAAATATTCGTACGACGGCGCAGTCTTTTGTGGGCCCCATAACGAAAAGCGATTGGATGAAGAAAACGATAAATATAAGTTGTTTATAAATAACGGCGTAGTTGTTACCGTTAATACTGTTGGAATACCCGGTGGTTAAAACACAGTAATACGCGTTGTTGCACAGTAGCACACTGTATTGCACCAATTATTGATTCTTACGTAAGAAGGCACTACTCAATAATGGTTACAGTAATTACTGTTCAGTATTTTATTTAATTGATTCAATAATTACTGCGTTGATATTTTATATTACTGCTGTTTCAATAATTGTCACTACACAGTATTTCCTATTATCAGACCAATAATTCATATTATTTGAATAATATTATTAGATAACATTATTGGCAATGTCTAGAAAGTTCTGTCTAAGGAGAGGTTTGGTCATCTAATTGCGCGCCAGTAAGGAGAAATCCTTATTGGAAAGCCCCTCTTTCCTGGGAACGGCTTGCTTGTCACAAATGTGATTCTGTAATATTATTTTTGAATAATTAATTATTGATTCATATGATAAGGAAATATTTATTTTATGTGGATATAAATGAGGGATATGTTTTTGTGGTTAAAAATGAAGGAGTTAATGTTGAGATTTTTATCAGTATTTTTATCGAAATGGAGTTATTAAAAATCAGGGTTTTTGAGATATTTTGCGGGGGTTATAATTTTTAATCCGACCGTTGGATCGTGGTAATTTTTGGATATGTTATACATAACTAAGTTGAGTATATGTCCACAAATTTTGAACCGTTAAAAATGAACGTATAATTTATTATGAATTTTACGAGATGACTGGTTCAGGAATTGTTGAATTTTCGGAGTTTATCATTTTCGTGGAAAATTCTAAAATTGGTGGGCCCCACTCTTGGTTGGTGAAGAAATGTGCTGAGATTTTTATTCAAATGTGGTAGGCTAGAATAGTAGCAGGTAAAGCCATCAGGTTGCAGGTTAAGTCTGCTTCGGCGTGCTAACATTTTCCTATAAATAGAGAGCTAAGCTAGAATTGAAAATCACACCAGAAACAAGTTTTCTCTCTTTCTCTCTCTAGATTATTGAGTGTATTTTGTGAGTATTTAGATACTTTGAGAGTTTCTATTCATCAGAGCAAGTTTCTTTCAGCCTTATACCGGTATTCCGACTAGAAGTACTGTCTTTATGAGGTAAGGGATGTTATTTTATTCGAAAATGATATTATTTCTTCAATATCTTTATGCCGAAATATTGGTTGGAAATTTTTATCAAATTTAAAACTTTTTACGTCGGAGTTACTATTCATGAGTTACTATTCACGAGTTAATATTCATCAAAAAATAAAATTTTTTTCTTTTCGTCCAAAATATCTATTCTGGGTACTAGCTTTGATTGTATTCATGTTTTGATCATTATTAAATTTTACTTCACTATGAATAATTATAAGGTATTTTTGGACATGGATAAATCGAAATACGAATCCTTAATATTTGTTATTTTGTTTCATTGGATTCGTTTTTTTTAAGATATTTTTCATCATCCTCAGTCCTAAATGATGATATTACTGAATATCTTTGGCCTGTAGTGCAAAGATGAATGATTAACTGATGAATATATTTGGCCCGTAGTGCAAAGATGAACAGGTGTTGAGATGAACATGACCGACTAGTGATACAAATGAATATCTTTGGCCTGTAGTGCAAAGATGAATATTTGATTAAAGATGGTTATTGATTGTTGTTACAGGGATTAAATATTTATGATGGACTTTTAAATCTTAGAAGATAGTAGAACTCATTCTCTACTTGACTCTTCTAATGGTTTGCTATTTCCGCTGCATTTATTGATTTAAAACTTGTTGTCTATTGTATTCTATTAGATTTTTCCCTGTTGAAGACTAACGATAATTTTTTCTGTATTATCTTAGTCATAATGTTCTTTACTGGGCTAGTTGAGCTCACCCTTTTCCTTTTTGTTCCCTTTTTCTCAGGAGGTGAGAATGTAGCGAGTACTAGTCGGGGTATGGAATGATGTTTCTAGAAGTTATTTTAGTAGTCCTCACCATTTTTGTGAAATAATGTATCAATAATTGTAATGAGGACTTATTTAAGTGTGGATATTGTCTAGATGACAATATTTGTATTTAAACTCACAGTTCTTATGTTGTAACAGTAAAGATGTAGTTGTTTCTGTACCATGTATTTTGGCGACTCAGAATGGGTGTTGTATACCTATTTTGGGGGTGTCACAGTTTGCATTTGATGACCTTCGAGAGAGATCAGGCTAGGGCCTTGATGTTGACAGCTCTGGCCGGGAGAGATGCCGCTTTGTTAGAGAGAGATGAGGCATTAGCTCATAGAAATACCGATGTTGCTGAGCGGGATGAGGTCAGATCATCTAGAGATGCAGTGATTGTTGAGCGAGATAACGCTATATCTGCTCGAGATATCGCTGCTACAGATAGTACTGTAGTGAGTTCCCTTAGTACTGACATCATTGCAGAGATGAAAACGTATATTGATGAGCATAGTGTGACCATGCAGTTGGTTATGGATCTGTTGGCTCGTGTAGAGATCCTTGGGCAGGAGATCACAACGTTACCTCCTTCTTCTGGGAGGGATGCCATGTTGGACTTGATAGCCCGCATATACACTGATTTGTAGATGGGCTTGTATTTTCCTGCACGGACTAGCTTAGCCATTTTTGTCATGTACAGTACATATTGTATATATCAAACAACATTATATATTGCAGGGAAACATATTTTGATTCACTTCCCTTTTAGTTATGCCTTGTTGCTTGCTTGATATTCGCCTGTTTCTCTAGGGCGCGTGATCTTGATGTATTCTGAACTCCTTGATGGACGAACATTGAGATGTCTCAAGATCTTTCAGAATGGATCGTTGATCTGTGTGTATTCCCTACCATCTTTGGTGTCTTAGGACTGATGTATGGAGATGTGGAGAGGAATAAGGCTTTCCTCTCTGAGGTTGACCGCACCATAGATGGTCACCGATACTCCTTTGTATGGGGGAGCCCAGTTAGTTCCATCTCTTATGGATTGGTATTTCTCTTTGAGGATTCAACCGCAGCTTAGATGGTCGTCGATACTCCTTTGTATGTGGGGACGTCAGGTACTTCAATCCCTTCGGTCTGAAGCCGATGAAGTGTGGTGGACTGAAGGATGATCCCAACACCGTTAACAAGTTTTTGTGTTTTGGTAGGGGGTAAGACCGAACCATGAATGGCTGCCTACGTACTCCTATTAAAGAGGAGATCAGGTCTGCATAGTTCAAACATGGTGTAAAGGTTCAACACTGTATGTGGGAAAGTGGTGTAGATATGATTTTTTTGTTATTTTTTTAGTGAGACCGAACCATATAAAATGGTTGCCTATGTACTCTCGTGTATTGGGGAGATCAGGTCGACGTAGTTCGCCCCTTGTACAGGACGAATTGCAGATGAAAAGTTTAATCCCATGTACAGGACAAACTGAAGGTGTGAAAAGTTGAATCCCTGGTGGGATAAATTGAAAGTGTGAAATGTTTTGAAAACCTACGGGGAGTAAAGTATTTGGTGATCTGAAACCAGGCTGCTGGTTGGAAAGTGTGATTGTCCCTGATGGGGAAAATGGGTGTGAAAAAGGTTGTATGTAGTGAAGGGTTTGGAAAACCTGAACTGACAAGGGATCTGGTGATCCAAAACTAGGATGTTTGCTTGATGGTAACTTCAGACATAGTACCGTTTCATGGTGTATGAGTTAATGAGTTGTGAAAATTCATCGCCATCCATCTCATGTAATCTGAGAGCGCCTCCTGTCAATACCTCCTTGACAACAAATGGGCCTTCCTAGTTTGGGGTGAATTTTCCCTTGGATTGATCTTGGTTGTCAATGATCTTCTTCAAAACCAAGTTATGTTGTTTAAACTGCCATAGCAAGACTTTTTTGTTGTAGGATTTGGCTATCCTCTGTTGGTATAACTGATAATGGAAGATGGCGGTGGTTCGCCTTTCGTCTATTAGAGACAATTGGTGATACCTATCTTGTAACCATTGGTCTTCATCCAGCTGAGCGTCTATCAACACTTGAGGAATTCCATTTTCACCTCTATAGGGAGCACTACTTCCAACCTATAGGTTAATGAGTAGGGGGTTGCCCCGGTGGAAGTGCGCATTGATGTTCTGTAGGCTAACAGAGTCAGAGGCAATAAGTCAAGCCATCCTTTATAATTGGCGGACATCTTTTGCATGACTTTCTTGATATTCTTGTTAGCCGCTTCAACAGCACCATTCATCTTTGGACGATAGATGATCGAGTTAAGACGTTTGATGTGGAATGTACTGTATAACTCCTCCATCATTTTGTTGTTGAGGTTCTTAGCACTGTCTTATACAATTACCTCTGGTTGTCCATATCGACAAATGACATTGTTTCTGATGAAAGCAATGATAACTTCTTTTGTAACCCTGGGGAAGGAGGCTTCTTCTACCCACTTGGTGAAGTAGTCGATCATGGTGAAGATAAACCGATGCCCGATACTGGCTTTGGGCTTGATGGGCCCGATCACGTCCATTCTCCACATTGAGAAGGGCCAGGGTGAACTCATATTGTGGAGCTCCCTTGGAAGGGCGTGGATATCATTCCCATGAATTTGGTATTGATAACATCTCTTGACGTGATCATCACAGTCAGCCTTGAGAGAGAGTCAGTAATGCCCTATTCTTAGGACCTTCTTGACAAGTAGGGGGTCGCTCATGTATGGGCCACATACTCCACCATGGATTTCATCTATGAGCCTCTGAGCTTGGTCCTTATACAGACATCTAAGGAGACCTAGTCCTGCATCTCCTTTGTAGAGTGCGTCCCCGCTCAGGTAAAATTTCATAGCCATTCGATGAATCCGCTTTCTTTTAGCATGACTCGCCTCAGCGGGTATAGATCCATCTTGCAGGTATTCCTTAATATGTTGATACCAATGGTGTTGGATGGGAGGTCCTCATCCGATACTTCTCCAATGTAGTTCCCATAAGCTGGAGCCTTTTGTCGGGCAAATGTGATAGTTGGCATGTTTTCCTTGTCAAGTATGTTGATCAAGGAGGCCAAGGTTGCTAGAGCATCCTCAAAGTCATTCCTATTATGAGGAATGTGGAGGAAGGATATTTCTTCAAACTCCAAAGCCATCTATAGAACCTGCCGATGGTAAGGCAGTAAATGTAGCTCTTTGGTGTGATAGATTCCTGTGGTTTGTCTAATTACCAATTTGGAATCTCTAAAGATAGTTAACCATCTGATGCCCATTAATTGGGTAAGTTTTAGCCCCATGATACAACCTTCATACTCAGCTGTGTTGTTGGTGTTGGCAAATAACAATTTGATAGCGACGGGATGCTACTCCCCCGTAACGGATACTAGAACTGCACCAGCCCCAGAACCTTCCATATTTACAGCTCCATCAAAATACATCTTCCACGATTGGTGTGCATTGTTCTGATGATGTTGCTGAACTGTTATTACCCCTTCATCCGGGAAGTATATTTCCAAGGGGTTGAAATCCCCTGAAGGTGCGGCGGCCAGTTGATCATTAATTCCTTGACCTTTGATAGACTTTTGCGTCACGTAGACAATGTCAAATTGTTGTAGGATCAACTGCCATCTGGATAGTCAGCAATTGGACATGGGTTTACTGAACACGTACTTGAGAGGATCCACGCGGGATATGAGATGGGTTTTGTGACCATTGATATAATGTTGTAATCTCATAGAAGCCCATGCTAAAGCACAACAAGTTTTCTCAATCAGAGTGTACTTGTGTTCACTGCTACTGAATCTTTTGCTGAGGTATTAGATAGCTCGTTCTTGGCCTCTATCGTCTTTCTATCTCATCATATAGTCCATGGCATTGTCATTGATTGACAGGTACATAAACAGGGGAACATCATCCCTGGGAGGTACCAAAATAGGAGGTTTGTGTAGCTGTTCTTTGATTATAAGGAAGACTTTCTAACACCCACCATTCCATTTTATGGAGGAATTCTTCCTTAACAACTTGAAGATAGGCTCACAGGTTGCTGTGAGTTGAGAAATTAATCAGCTAATGAAGTTGATTCTTCCCATTAATCCCCGTATTTCCTTCTCTGTCTGAGGAATGGGCATTTTCGTGATCTGGATTTTGATGGGATCCAGCTTAATCCCTTTGTGGCTAACTAAGAATCCTAACAACTTTCTTGATTTAACACCAAAGGTGCACTTGGCTGGATTTAACTTCAAGTTATACTTACGCAACCTGTTGAAGAGCTTTTTGAGATGGTCTAGGTGGTCTTCCTCCCTTCGAAACTTGACAATGATGTCATCCACATAGATCTCTATCTCTTTGTGCATTAAATCGTGGAAAAGAGCCATCATGGCTCGCTGGTAGTTAGCTCCGACATTGATGAGGCCGAATGACAACCGTTTGTAGAAAAAGGTTACCCAAGGAGTGATTAATGTAGTTTTCTCACTATCCTCTTTAGCAACCATGATTTGATGGTAACCCCGCAAAACAATCAGCAAAGGAGTACATGTCTTATCGAGCTGTATTGTCAATGAGTATGTGGATGAATGGCACAGGAAAGCTATCTTTGAGACAAGCTTTATTTAGATCCCTGTAATCCATGCAAACTCGCACCTTTCCTCTGGGTTTAGGCACCGAGACTATATTGGATAGCCATTCAGGGTATGTTGACACCATAATAATGTCAGCTTGAAATTGTTTCACAATTTCTTCTTTAACTTTTAAACACCACTCAGGTTTTAATCGCCTGAGCTTCTGCCTGACTGGCTTGAATACCTCTTTGATGGGAAGGCGATGACTGACAATGTCATTGGACAAACCGGCCATGTCTTCATGAGACCATGCAAAGACATCCTAAATTTGGGTCAATAGAGTAACCATGTCATTCCTTTGGTTTGGAGTGAGGTTCGTACCAATATGGATTTGTTTGGGGTTTTCTAAGGTTCCGAGGTTGAAAGAGGTGGTTTGATCAAGATTTGGTTTGGGTTTGTCTTCGACCCATTCTTTGATCTCTTGAGGTATCTCATAGTCCTCTTGTATTTCCATCAAGTTTGAGTCCAACTTTACATCAAAGTTATAGTCCTTGTGGAGAAAAGGCACCTTATCAGTAAGTATAGGCACATCTAACTTTAGAGTCCTGAAACAAAATGCTTTCACTTAATATATGAAATTGTTTAATCATATAAAGTGTTAGCATGTAATGACAAAAATAACTGCTAATACTGTACAGAAAAAGTAAGCAGTTATTGTTATCTACAGGGCAGAGGGAATTTCTGCCCTTTTTACCCTCGTCGGCAAATGCAATGAGTGTTGTTCCAATTGCCAAGGGTGAAGTCCTGGTGGACGGCTGTAATGAAGGGGCTGTTATCATCCTCCTTCTCCCGAATGATGACCATGATATCTAGACAAACATCATCTGGGATATCCCTTCTTGTACTATCCGTATGGACTATGATGCGTATGTTTGATAAGCGCCTTGCAATGTCCTGCTTACGCCTCCGATCCTTTTCCTTTGCCTCCGGATCTGATATCAAGACCTCGTTTCCTTTGACCGGTATCAGCTTAGGAAATAATATAGCCATCACATGGGCAAGAACCTTTACTAAAGTCTGTATAGATTCAGCTCCTGTAGGTTGAGGCAATCATTATATGGATGAAGATGAAGGAACCTTTTTGTGTTTGTGAGGATTCATGTGAGTAGAGCTAGAAGAATAGCCTAGTCCGGCTGAACATGTTTGACTAGGAACCTGAATTGGGCGCTTGATGCCCTGATGATCCTTGCTCAACCCTTGTCCAGGTTGATAACCCAAAAATATCATTTCTTGAGATGCCGACATTACCTCGACAGAAATTTTGGGTATCAGAGGTGGTGCCCCAATGGGGTGGTAGTGAGTGTTGCTCACCTTCAGGGCATGGAAGCTGACATGCTCAACTTCTAAATTAAAACTGATGAGTGGGATGTCACCTTGTTCATGACATTCTGACTCAACATTAACAGTGACTAGGCTATTGTTAATGATGTATTTGAGCTGCTGATGAAGGGTGGATGGGACGGCTCCATCAATATGAATCAAGGGTCTTCCCAAGAGTAGGTTGTATCCTGTAGCTATTTTTAGCATATGAAAGGATACGTAAAATGTGTGTGGACCAATTTCCACAGGAAGTTCAATCTCTCCGACAGCATTTCGGCGGGATCCATCAAAAGCTTTGATAATTGTATGGTTGCTTCGGATCCTGTTGATATTGATATTCATCTTCTCCAAAGTGGCATAAGGGCAGATATTCAAGGATGACCCTCCATCTATCAATACTCCTGCTACCATATATCCGTAGGACATAACCGCTATGTGTAATGGCTTGCAATGACCCGTCCCTTTGGAAGGTATGTCATCATTAGTGAAGGATCATTATGGTTAAAAATGTGATCAACCAGGTGATGGAACTTTTCAACATCCACTGATTTTGGCAAGTGGGCTTTTTCTAAAACTCTTAGTAAGACCTTCATGTGATCTTCTGAGGAGAATACCAAGTCCAGTATGGAAACCTGTTGTGGAGCTTCTTTCAAGCTTAAAACCACCTTAGCTTCATGGTGTCCCATAGTACAGAGGAATTCTTCAATCTTCTCCATTGGAACTTTCCCCTTTTATTTGATGATAGGCTTCATCACCCGTTGAGGAAGATACAGTGGATTCTCCTTCGATACTACAGCAGTTATATTGGATGTGGATCCTTCAGCCTCTCCATAATTCCATAGAATATGGGTTGTTAGGGCTGATTGGAGGTAGCAGAGCTATGATTCTTCCCTCATTGATCAACATCTACAATATCTCTTCCATCGGTTGGCCTAAATAGGTGAATTCCCTTTTGTTGGCTAAATCCCGACAGGCATTGGCAATTTCCCTTTTTCTAATTTTATCCTCCAGTGTATCATTTTCTAGAGTATGCGGTGGAGTATTTGTAACAAGAGGAAGGAGGCTAGCATGCTCCTAGCTGAATAATTGATGTGTGACTTGGTGCTGATGGACCACCAGTTCTGCCAATTGATTAACTTGCTCGTACAGAGCCTTTATCTTCCATTCCATCATAAATTAGAACTGTGCATAATCCCATTTGTCAGCAATATCCTTTCCATTTTGGGAGGATCCACCACTGTAGTGGGAAGTCTGTCCACTACTCCAATTAATCATGTTAACCTCCTCTTCTTTGTGTTGAGGAAGAGGGTTGTCTTGCACATGGGGTTGGTCGGGTTTAGTCACCACGATCTCACCATTGTCAATTAAATCCTGGATCTTATGCTTTCAATCCCAGCAATCCTGAGTATCATGGCCTGGAGCTCCAGCATGATAAGCAAAATTCTTGTTAGCATTGAAACCCTTCCCACTCGGGTTGGCTGGTGGAAGAAGATGGGTAATTTTCTTCTGATTTGTCCGAAGATTGAGAATATTCTCGAGTAAGTCCCCTAAGGGTGTGAATACACGAGTGCGTCTGACTTCTCCACCTTTTGGCAATGGAGGGTTTGATGACTGTGTCTGAAAAGGGGAGTAGTTTCCCCTCTGAATAGGCATATTTTGACTGCCTTTTTGCCCTTGTAGGATTAAGGAAACATCCTCCTCTTTCTTCTTATGGACCCTCCGGGGGTTGTTTCCATAACTTCTAGACTGGATGTGCAAAGCTACAACTTTTAAAGCGGTAAGGTCTTGAATCTTTCCTGATTTCAATCCCATCTCAGCCATTTCTCCATGTTTGATCATTTCGGAGAATGGTTTGCCTATGCCATCTAACAATCTCTCATACAAGGGAGCTTCTTGAATATCTATGAAAGTCAGCACTGTCAATGTCAAGATTTTTATTTGTCCCTTTTCTGTTCTTATCTCTTGGTGTTCTCATGTTAGGAGAGATTTGTTTGAAAAAACAAGTTGTGAAAAGGTCCGACATGTATATGTCGACGATTGGACTGTAAGAGTCACCAGTTGGTATTTCTAAATGGTTTCACCAACTTAACCGAGAAAAGGTTTTCACATTGACCTAGTGATGTGGCACTATTTAACTGGTCTGTGAAACCGCGATTCGTTAGGGTTCGGGGGCTTAATTATGCGGAGGGAACTCCCTGACATCCGTTTTATCAAGGTGAGCACTACTTTTCAATTTAAACCATTATCTGAATATGTGTGTGTGTGTGTAGATCAATATGTAATTATCTGGAAGTACTGCTATGCCTCATTTGCACCTATATACAAAAGGTTTGAATTTTGTATAAATGTTCAGTTTTAACAAGATATAGCAGTGATGTTTTGTGACAGAGGTTTTTCAAACCCTTGTGCTCAATAGTAATTGAGGCCTTTGATACTTCTATGTTATTATGTATTCGGCTTGATTGCTTTTATTTTTGAGATGCGAAGCAGCTTCGAGAAAATAAGATAAAAAAGTAGTGTCGAATTCCATGTGGGCATGAGAGCCGTCTAAGGAAATTCAAACACCGTGAATAATTTACAAGCCATGTACAGCTGAAAATTCCCATCACGAGAACCAAATCTAGATTCAGTAGACTAAATCTGTGACCACATGATTCCTAGGCTCACATGATGTAGCAATTTGTATAAAAGCTGTAAACAGTTATATATATATATATATATATATATATATATATATATATATATATATATATACATTCCTCTCTGGCCTGGAGTTTACTTCAAGGCGTTTGATTGTTCATATATATATATATATATATATATATATATATATATATATATATATATAGCGGTAAACACATCAGATATAAATCCAGGCTCAATCTAACAGAGTTTGATGATAACAATATATATATAAGTATTTATATATATATATATATATATATATATATATATATATATATATAATAAAACAGAGCGACTCAAATTCCAAGACTTCAATATCTAACGATCTCAAATCAATCCCAAGGCTTCAACATCCAATGGCCGCAAATCATTTGGGGCTTCAACATCCGACAGTCAATAATTTATTTTTCAAAAATTCCAACATACATTCATCATCTCACACTTTCACTTCCCAAAAAAACACAATTATTTGAACACACACACTTAAAATGAATCAATTTTATAAAAAAAATTAATCAACATTGAGAAAAGTAATACTTTAAAGTTAAAAATAATTTTTCGTGAAACTTTGAAAGGGAGAGTTTTAACCCTTAATAGAAAATTTAAAGTAAACAAGACAAGAGTGTATAATAAACTCTAAAATGACTGAAAATAAATTCACAAAAGTAGCGTAAATTTATTTATTATTCTTAAAAATAGGGAATTATATTTAAATATAAAGAATTATGAAATTTGTGTGAACGTAACATTTTTTATAACTTAACTTACTATAATGTAGGATGTATTCCAATGACATACGTACAGTGTCTAAGACGGTGAATTCATTATTCCATATTCCATATTCCATAGCCATCTTAGACGCAAGGATTTTAAATTTGATTATAATTTTTTATTTTAATATTACAACGTAGCATAAAATTCTTAACATTTTTAGTGTATCACATTATCATTATTAAATTTTTAATTAAAAAATATTATTTAAAATTTATCTTTAATTTTAAAATTAAAATTAAAAATGAAGAATTTTTTTTGTTAAACTACAACCTACTTTATACTACCCAATTTACTAAATTTCAATATTAATATAAAATATTTGTGTGTTTATTATCTACACTAATTTATTTCTACCAAGTAATAATTAATTATTATTATAATAATTTAAATATCTTTGATATAATTATCATAAATTAATAAAATATAGCATATTGCCTGAAGGCACTTTATTATATGTATTTAATTAGAAATTTCAATTGAAACTTTGGACTTGTTTGGTAACTAAGAAAGTAAAATAAATTAGCAGAAATTTGAGTCATTTCTTTTCCTCTTTTTAGTGGTTATGATTTTTTGTTCAGTTTTCTTATTTTGATAAATGAATTTATGGGTGTAATTTATTTTTAAAACAATAAATAGAACTATATTGATTGTTGGGTGTAGTCATTATGTTGATTCTGACTTTCCAAAAAAAAATGAAAGAAATAAAATTACATCTTAGAGTCAAAAGGTTGTGTTATGCCTCCCTGGGTGGATGTTTGTTTTCTCTGGTGTCTAAAGGCATGGAAAAAATTAAATTTTTTTATATTGTTATTACTTCTATTGCTCATATTCTTAAGCTAACAAAATTTATGTTTGCTTGATGTTTCATATTTTACTACTACTTCAATTATATCGAGTAATTGAGCCAGCTAGAATTTACCCATTTATTTGAATTTGTTTGAATACATATGATTTGAAATTGTAAATTCTTGTTGTTTTCCATCTTCTGTATTTTTTGATCTGAGTTGGAGGAGAACAATTATTTTTAAAATTCTTTAGCTTGAGATTATATGCTTTTATTGATATGTCCCTGTTAGAGCCCTTGTCATTTTGCCTAAATGGTCAAAGTAAGACTACAAATTTATGTTCTCTCATTCTATTTCCTATTTTCCTTATTTGAAAAAGTTTTTTGTGGGTGACCTCCTCTGTTGACCTCACTGTGTGCTGTTGTGTCTTCCTTTTGGATGGATGTGTTTTTTCTTTAGCCGTTTTAAAAAGTTTTGTTTCTGCATGTCCTTTTATAGTTGTTTACCATTATTTGATTGATCTAATGAAGAAAGCTACATGGGTCATCCATATATATATGGATGAAAATTCATAAAGATTTGATCATGTAATCTGTTACATTAGCAAGTTGTAAAATTGACTATATAACTTAACCATTAGTCATTCGTCATCTTATTTATTTGACCTCTCCCTCTCTCTCTCTCTTATTTGTCTTCGTTCTTCATTTTTAAATTTCGTTGCTGAGCTAATCCTAAATTTATATAACAACCTGCAATCAGTTTTTGTATCAACTTACGGCTCTGTGAAATTGTATAATCATCTACGTGCGACAAAAAAAAATTATTATAACAAGCAAACAATAATTTTTAATTGTCAAGTTACTATTTAAAAAGTTACAATCAATAAAAAAAGCTTATAAATAATAAAAAATAAATCTTGAAATATAGTTAGACTTATTTTAAATTTATGAGAATTTGACTATTAAAGTTGGATATTTTTTATTTATTCATTGAAATTTGTCTTTATAAGAATTTTATTTAAATGTTTTATAGAGTATGCATGAAAAGTGCAAGTGTGTTAAGAATTAATTTAGGCTTTTAGTTTAGTGTGTGTCCATATTCAATGCTTTAATTTTTTTCTGTTTATGATTTATTTTTATTTTTATTTGAATTATACAGTGCCTTCAGGCACGGGTTATCGCTAGTATATATATAAAAGCAGTAAACGCTCCGAATGTAAATCCAGGCTCAATCAAACAGAGTTTGATGGCAGAAGATATATATATATATATATATATATATATATATATATATAAACCCACGGACCGACGGCCCGGGTATACACATGAAGGCCAATCATCTTGAACGCGGGCTGATTGGAGGTAGCAGAGCTGTGATTTTTCCCTCATTGATCAGCATCTGTAATATCTCTTCCATCAGTTGGCCTAAATAAGTGAATTCCCTTTTGTTGGCTAAATGCTGACAGGCTTTGGTTTTTGCTCTTTTTGTAATTTTATCCTCTAGTGTTTCACTTTCTAGAGTACGTGGTGGAGTATTTTTAAAAAGAGGAAGGAGGCTAGTATGCTCCTAGCTGAATAATTGACGTGTGACTTGGTGCTGATGGACCACTAGTTCTGCCAATTGATTAACTTGCTCGTACAGAGCCTTTATCTTCCATTCCATCATAAATTAGAACTGTGCATAATCCCATTTGTCAGCAATATCCTTGCCGTTTTGGGAGGATCCACCACTGTAGTGGGAAGTCTGTCCACTACTCCAATTAATCATGTTAATCTTCTCTTCTTTGTGTTGAGGAAGAGGGTTGTCTTGCACATGGGGTTGGTCGGGTTTAGTCACCACGATCTCACCATTAGCAATTAAATCCTGGATCTTATGCTTCAAAGCAAAGCAATCCTGAGTATCATGGCCTGGAGCTCCAGCATGATAAGCACACTTCCTGTTAGCATTGAAACCTTTCCCACTTGGGTTGGCTGGAGGAAGAAGATGAGTAATTTTCTTTTGAGTTGTTAGAAGATTGAGAATGTTCTCGAGTGAGTCCCACAAGGGTGTGAACACTCGAGTGTGTCTGACTTCTCCACCTTTTGGCAATGGAGGGTTTAAAGAATGTGCTTGAAAAGAGGAGTAGTTTCCCCTTTGAATAGGCATGTTTTGACTACCTTTTCGCCCTTGTAGTATCAAGGAAACACCCTCCTCTTTCTTGTTATGGACCCTCCAAGGGTTATTTCCATAACATCCAGACTGGATGTGCTCAGCTAAAGCTTTTAAAGCGGCAAGGTCTTGAATCTTTCCTGATTTCAATCCCATCTAAGTCATTTCTCCATGTTTGATCATTTCGGAGAATGGTTTGCCTATGCCAGCTAACACTCTCTCATAGAAGGGAGCTTCTTGAATGTCTATGAAGGTCATCACTGTCGACGTCGGGATTTTTTTTGTCCCTTTTCTGTTCTTGTCTCTTGGTGTTCTCCTGTTAGGTGAGATTTGTTTGAAAAAATAAGTTGTGAAAAGGTCCGACATGTATATGTCGACGATTGGACTGTAAGAGTCGCCTGTTGGTACTTTTAAATGGCTTCACCAACTCAATCAAGAAAAAGTTTGCACATTGACCTATTGATGTGACACTATTTAACTAGTCTGTGAAACCGAGATTCGTTAGGGTCCGTGGGCTTGATTATGCAGAGGGAAGGTGTTATGCACCCCTCAACATCTGTGTTACCACGGTGACCGCCACTTTTCAATTTAAACCATTATCTGAATGTGTGTGTGTGTGTGTGTGTGTAGATCTATGTGAAATTATCTGAAAGTACTGCTATGCCTCGTTTGCACCTTTATACAAAAGGTTTGAATTTTGTATAAAAGTTCAGTTTTAACAAGATATAGCAGTGATATTTTGTGAAAGAGGTTTTTCAAACCCTTGTGCTCAATAGTAATTGAGGCCTTTGATACTTCCATTTTAATATGTATCGACTTGATTGCTTTTATTTTTGAGATGCGAAGCAGCTTCGAGAAAATAAGATAAAAACGCAGTGCCGAATTCCTTATGGGCATGAGAGTCATCTAAGGAAATTCAAACACCATGAATAATTTATAAGCCATGTACAGCTAAAAATACCCTCCACGGGAACCGAATTAAGATTCAGTAGACTAAATCTGTGATCACATGATTCCTAGGTTCACATGATGTAGTAATTTGTATGAAAGATGTAAACAGTTTATATATATATATATATATATATATATATATATATATATATATATATATATATATATATATATATGAACAATCAACCGCCTTGAAGTAAACTCCAAGCTCAATCAAACAGAGTTTGATGACAGGAGATATATATATATAAAAACAATAAACGCTTCGAATATGTTATTCAGGCTCAATCGAGATAACTCGATAATATATATATATATATATATATATATATATATATATATATATATATATATATATATATATAGCAATACAAACCACGAACCGACGGCCCAGGCATACACATGAAGGCCAATCATCTTGAACTCGGACTGATTGGTGGTAGCAGAGCTGTGATTCTTCCCTCATTGATCAGCATCTGCAATATCTCTTCTATCGGTTGGCCTAAATATGTGAATTCTCTTTTGTTGGCTAAATCCCGATAGGCTTTGGCATTTGCTCTTTTTGTAATTTTATCCTCCAGTGTTTCACTTTCTGGAGTACGTAGTGGAGTATTTGTAACAAGAGGAAGGAGGCTAGCATGCTCCTGGCTAAATAATTGACGTGCGACTTGGTGCTGATGGGCCACCAATTCTGCCAATTGATTAACTTGCTCGCGCAGAGCCTTCATCTTCCATCCCATCATAAACTGGAACTAGGCATAATCCCATTTGTCAGCATTATCCTTACCAGTTTGGGAGGATCCACCACTGTAGTGGGAAGTCTGTCCACTACTCTAATTAATCACGTTAACCTCCTCTTCTTCGTGTTGAGGAAGAGGGTTGTCTTGCACATGGGGTTGGTCGGGTTTAGTCACCACGATCTCACCATTGTAAATTAAATCCTGGATCTTATGCTTCAAAGCCCAACAATCCTGGGTATCATGGCCTGGAGCTCCAGCATGATAAGCACAGTTCCTGTTAGCATTGAAACCTTTCCCACTCGGGTTGGTTGGTGGAAGAAGATGGGTAATTTTCTGCTGAGTTGTCAGAAGATTTAGAATGTTCTCGAGTGATTCCCCTAAGGATGTGAACACTCGAGTGCGTCTGACTTCTCCAGCTTTTGGCAATGGAGGGTTTGAAGACTGTTCTTGAAAAGGGGAGTAGTTTCCCCTCTGAATAGGCATGTTTTGACTGCCTTTTTGCCCTTATAGTATCAATCTTTCTTCTTATGGACCCTATGGGGGTTATTTCCATAACTTCCAAACTGGATGTGTTCAGCAACAGCTTTTAAAGCGGCAAGGTCTTGAATCTTTCTTGATTTCAATCCAATCTTAACTATTTCTCAATGTTTGATCATTTCAGAGAATGGTTTTCCTATGCCAGCTAACACTCTCTCATAAAAGGGAGCTTCTTGAGTGTCTATGAAGGTCATCACTGTCGACGTAGGGATTTTTATTTGTCTCTTGGTGTTCTCATGTTAAGTGAGATTTGTTTGAAAAAACAAGTTGTGAAAAGGTCCGACATGTATATGTCGACGATTGTACTGTAAGAGTCTCCTGTTGGTATTTTTAAATAGTTGCACCAACTCAACCGAGAAAAGGTTTGTGCATTAACCTAGTGATGTGACACTATTTAACTGGTCTGTGAAACCGAGATCCGTTAGGGTCCCAGGGCTTTATTATGCATAGGGAAAGTGTTAGGCACCCCCGACATCCGTGTTACCACGGTGACCGCCACTTTTTAATTTAAACCATTATATGAATGTGTGTGTATGTGTAGATCAATGTGCAATTATCAGGAAATACTGCTATGCCTCATTTGCACCTATATACAAAGGGTTTGAATTTTGTATAAAAGTTCAGTTTTAACAAGATATAACAGTGAGGTTTTGTGAAAGAGGTTTTTCAAACCCTTGTGCTCAATAGTAATTGAGGCCTTTGATGCTTCCATTTTATTATGTATTCGGCTTGATTGCTTTTATTTTCGAGATGCGAAGCAGCTTCGAGAAAATAAGATAAAAAAAGCAGTGTCTAATTCCTTGTGGGCATGAGAGTCGTCTAAGAAAATTCAAACACCGTGAATAATTTACAATCCATGTACAGCTGAAAATATCTATCACGGGAACCAAATCTAGATTCAGTAGACTGAATATATGATCACATGATTCCTAGGCTCACATGATGTAGCAACTTGTATGAAAGCTGTAAACAGTTATATATATATATATATATATATATATATATATATATATATATATATATATAGCTGTAAATATATATATATGAACAATCAACCGCCTTGAAGTAAACTCCAGGCGAGACAAAAATGTAAATAAAAGCAATAAATAGCCACAAAATAAACTCCAGGCCAGACAGGAATGTAAATATATATATATATATATATATATATATATATATATATATATATATATAAAAGCGATAAACGCACTTGATATATATCGATCCAAACTCGGTTCGTTAATTCGAATTCGAGGATATATATATATATATATATATATATATATATATATATATATATATATATATATATATATATATATAAGCAATAAACGTTCCAAATATTATATTCAGGCTCAATCGAGATAACCCGATAATAATAATATATATAAGTATTTACATACATACATATATATATATATATATATATATATATATATATAGAAAGAGATAGCAAGGATCAAGTGCATACCCCTTATCTTACTCACCCGTGCTCACCCCCCTTTAGGCAACGGTTTCGGTCATACAACCGTCGTCCATACTTTTAGCGACGCTGTATGTTGTCCGTCGTTAAAAGTATAGACGACGGTTGTATGACCAAAACCGTCGCCTAAAGGGGGGTGAGCACGGGTGAGTAAGATAAGGGGTATGCACTTGATCCGGACCGTATATATATATATATATATATATATATATATATATATATATATATATATATATATAAGCAATAAACACCATGAACCGACAGCCCGGGCATACACATAAAGGCCAATCATCTTGAACGCGTGCTGATTGGAGGTAGTAGAGCTGTGATTCTTCCATCATTGATCAGCATCTGCAATATCTTTTCCATCAGATGGCCTAAATAGGTGAATTCCCTTTTTTTTGCTAAATTCCGACAGGCTTTGGCATTTGCTGTTTTTATAATTTTATCCTATAGTGTTTCACTTTCTGGAGTACGTTGTGGAGTATTTGTAACAAGAGGAAGTAGGCTAGCATGCTCCTGGCTAAATAATTGACGTGTGACTTGGTGCTGATGGACCACCAGTTCTGCCAATTAATTAACTTGCTCGCGCAGAGCCTTCATCTTCCGTTCCATCATAAACTGGAACAGTGCATAATCCCATTTGTCAGCACTATCCTTGCCGGTTTGGGAGGATCCACCACTATAGTGGGAAGTATGTCCACTACTCCAATTAATCATGTTAACCTCCTCTTCTTTGTGTTGAGGAAGTGGGTTGTCTTTCACATGGGGTCCGTCAGGTTTAGTCACCACGATCTCACCATTGTCAATTAAATCCTAGATCTTATGCTTCAAAGTCCAGCAATCCTGAGTATCATGGCCTGGAGCTCCAGCCTGATAAGCACACTTCCTGTTAGCATTGAAACCCTTCCCACTCGGGTTGGCTGGTGGAAGAAGATTGTAATACCCGAGAATTTCCACGTATTAATAAAATGAATATTTAGTTGGATATAAATAATTTTGTGTTACGCGATGAGTTACCTCAATTGTGACGCCCTCAAAATAGGTATACAACACCCATTCTGAGTCGCCAAATACATGGTACAGAAAGCAAACTACAACTTCAATAATACAATTGTCGTGCAAAATATGACAACACATACTGTGAGTTTAAATACAAATATTGTCTTCTGGACAATATCCACACTCAAATAAATCCTCATTACAATTATTCAAACACTATTTTACAGAAATAGTGAGGACTGCTAAAACATCTTTCTAGAACCATCACTCCATACCCCGACTAGATCCTGCTATGTTCTCAGCTCCTGAGAAGAAAAATGGAACAAAAAGAAAAAGGGTGAGCTCAACTAGCCCAATAAAGAATATTATGACTAAGATAATATACAACAAATTATCGTTAGTCTTCAACAGGGAAACATCTGATAGAATATAATCGACAACAAGTTTTAAATCAACAACTGCAGCGGAAACAGCAAACCATTAGAAGAGTCAAGTAGAGAAAGAATTCTACTATCTTCTAAGATTTAAAAGTCCATCATCAATATTTTATCCCTGTAACATCGATTAATAATAATCTTTAACCAAATATTCATCTTTGCACTACAGGCCAAAGATATTCATTTGTATCACCAGTCGGTCATGTTCATCTCAACACCTGTTCATCTTTGCACTACAGGCCAAAGATATTTATCAGTTAATCATTCATCTTTGCACTACAGGCCAAAGATATTTATCAGTTAATCATTCATCTTTGCACTACAGGCCAAAGATATTCAGTAGTATCATCATTTAGGACTGAGGATGACGAAAAATATTTTAAAGGAAACGAATCCAATGAGACAGAAGGACAAATATTAGGGATTCGTATAACAGTTTATCCAAGATCAATAATACTTCATAATAATCAATTGTAAAGCAGAATTCAAAAATTAAGATCAAAATATGGATACAATCAAAGATAGTAACCATAATAGACATCTTGGACAAAAAGGGAAAATTTTATTTTTCGGTGAATAGTGCTGTATTCGTGAATAGTACCGTATACGTGAATAGTGCCGTATACGTGAATAGTAATCCCGACACAAAAGTTCTAAATTTGATAAAAACTCATATCAATATTTCAGCATAATGATATTGAAGAAAATAATATCATTTAAGAAGAAAATAATATCCCTTACCTCAAAATATCAGTACTTCTGGTCGGAATACCGGTATAAGGCTGAAAGAAACTTGCTATGATGAATAGAAACTCTCAAAGTATCTAAATACTCAAAAAATACACTCAATAATCTAGAGAGAGAAAGAAAGAAAACTTGTTTCTGGTGTGATTTTCAATTCTAAATTAGCCCTCTATTTATAGGAAAATGTTAGCACGCCGAAGCAGACTTAACCTGCAACCTGATGGCTTTACCTGCTACTATTCCCACCCACCACATTTGAATAAAAATCTCAGCACATTTCTTCACCAACCAAGAGTGGGGCCCACCAATTCTAGAATTTTCCACCAAAATGATTAACTCCAAAAATTCAACAATTTCTGAACCAGTCATCTCGTAAAATTCATAATAAATCATACGTTCATTTTTAACGGTTCAAAATTTGTGGACATATACTCAACTTATATATCTATAACATATCCAAAAATTACCACGATCCAACGGTCGGATTAAAAATTATAACTCCCGCAAAATATCTCAAAAACCCTGATTTTTAATACCTCCATTCCGACAAAAATACTGATAAAAATCTCAACATTAACTCCTTCATTTTTAACTACAAAAATATATCCCTCATTTATATCCACATAAAATAAATATTTCCTTATCATACGAATCAATAATTAATTATTCACAAATAATATTGCAGAATCACATTTATGACAACCAGGCCGTTCCTAGGAAAGAGGGGGCTTTCTAATAAGGATTTCTCCTTATTGGCGCGCAATTAGATGACCAAACCTCTCCTTAGACAGAACTTTCTAGACATTTTCAATAATGTTATCTAATAATATTATTCAAATAATATGAATTATTGATCTGATAAAAAAAAATACTGTGCAGCAACAATTATTAAAACAACAATAATATAAAATATCAACGCAGCAATTAATTAATCAATAAAATAAAATATTGAACAATAACTACTGTAACAATTATTGAATAGTGCCTTCTTACGTAAGAATCAATAATTGATGCAATACCGTGTGCTACTGTATTTTAACCACCGGGTATTCCAACAGTATTAATGATAACAACTACGCTGTTATTTATAAACAACTTATACTTGTCGTTTTCTTCATCCAATCGCTTTTCGTTATGGGGCCCACACAAGGCTGCGCCGTCGTACGAATATACCCCGACAGCAAGAATATTCCACGACCAAACGAATATTTCTCGACAAAATGAATATTTTATAACCACTTGCTTATTTTGCAAAATTTACACATTTCACCCATAACCAAAGTATTATATCAAATTAACCCCTTATTATTCACAATAATATTTAGAGAAAATTTGATTTTATTCATTAATAAGCTGGGGTCTTACATCAATTATATTAAATAATTAAATAATTGAGAATATGTGGAGTTTGTGATGAACTTGTTGAGAGCCTTGTGTGGCACCGTGATGAGATAGAATAGTGATTATATTAATTAATGAAAGAATTGTTAAGCGAACAATTAATTTGTACTAATTGTTATTAGTTATTAAAGAATTTCGGTTAAATATTAATAGTAGTATTAATCGATGAAGGAATTATCAAGTGAACAATTAATTGTTAATTGTTATTGTAGAATATTAATTAATTTTGTTGGTAATTAATTAATGTTATGTGATTAGTAATTGTTATTATGAGTAAAGTAAATTGCATAATTAGAATGGTATTATTAATTAATGTGTGTGTTATTAAATAGTTCTTACAATTAATAAGAAGATGTGGTGTGATACATTAGTATGGCTATGAAATATATATAAACTATATAATAAGTGTAAGGAATTATAAGTTACATAAACAATCATTTATGTGATAATAAGCACGTGTGGAAACATTAAAAGTAGTACTATGTCAAAGAATTATAAATTATCTCAATAAGTGAGTCTACTTGAAATAATAAAGTTTTAAGGAGATACTAATTACTAGTGGGTAATTAAATGAAATCCATACATATAATAATTAGACTGAAATAATGTACATAGATTATATGATCCCTAACTTCCCATTTGTGCAGTAGTATTAACACATTAAAATTACATTTTTGGGAACAAAGTAAGAATTATAAACCTAGTTGCTGAGATTTAATACCCTTGTCCCAAATTAGAGTCTCAGTTGCTAGTAACGCATTAGGCCAATGGCCTATCCCCTACCTATTACGTGAAACTCAGTAAAATGAAAAGTCTAAGAAGATGGCTGTGATGATGGCTACGAGATGGCAGTTGGCCAACTATTCTTTAACCCACATTCCTTCTCAATTTCTCTTGGATCAAACAATGAAGCAATGCCATAAACTGGGCAATCCATCCTCTATATATAGCACCATTTCTTCTCATTCTTGGTTGCTTAAAATTATCTGATAAGTGTGAATTTAAAGAGTGAGTTGCTGAGCTTTGTAGAGGTATAATCAGGGTATTGAGAGAAATTAATTCAAGCTTCAAAAAGGTATAAATTTTGTTTTGTGTTCTTGAGTTTAAGTTTTGTTAAATTCTTGTAATTGTTTAATTCTTTGTTAATTGTTGTAGAATAGCATGCCATTGTGTTATCCGAGTTGGAACACATGTTTTGGAACATGGTAGCTAGTCTGGTTGCAAGTTTAGCATTTCATGTGATAAGACTCTGCAGAAGTAGAGCCATATTTTTCATTCTGTTCGAAGTGGCTCGGTTGTGCCACTTCCATAGTCTAATACCGCGCGGCAGCGCATGGTGTTATTCTCAGATACTGCTGTAATGTTTTTGTATTGTTCTGAGCATGTTACTTAAGTTAGATTATGCATATAAATGACTCTAGCATGTGGCTAAATATTGTTTTGAACATAGTACGTTGTTTTAGCTTGATTTAAGTTGAGTTTTCAAGAAAACTTCAATATTTCGAAAACTAGAAATGGTAAACTTGGAATAATGTATATTCTGATTCTGTGAGCATGTGTAAATAATCTAGGTATGCACATACATGAGTATAACATAAGGCATGACCTTGTTTGGTGTATAGTAGAGTTTTCTAGGATGGTTTTATAGGATTTCTAAAGGAAAACTTGAAGTTTTACAAAACAAAGTATGAGGAGCATTATGTTTCAAATTCTGATATTTCTAGCTTATGTAAATAACTTGAGCATGTGCACAAATGTGTACGAAAGTATGATTTAGAAAATGTGTGCTTATCTTGCATACCTAAATAAGTTTATTAAAGAAACTTAAAGTTTCAAATATAAACTTGATGAACTACATTGAGTTAAGAGTTGTGAGCATGCTTATGTGGGTTAACTTGTGTATATAAGACATTACAATTAGGTGTGTCATGCATGTACATGTGATTAATATGAATGCCTTGTGAGTCTTATGCCTAGTAAAACTAGTTAAAGGTGGCTTAGAACAAGCATGAATGAACTAGAACGTCATACATAACCAACCTAATGCAAACATGAGTTGTTGAGACCTATAGATCATATAGTCTGTGTCCAACGTTCAATTGTAAGAAAATTATGAACTGGGCCCTTAAAGTCTTTGATTAAGAATAGATGGTGACCTATGATAATGCTATGATATGAGGTCAAACTTGGTTATCCACATAGTAATATGTGTGTATTGCATGATTAATTATATACGTACAAGCCGAGTGTGCACTGACCTTCTGCAGGAGAAGCCAGCTCTGGTTTGAACTGAGAGCCGCGCGACCGCGCGTCTCCTTAGTACAAATCACGCGCGACCGCGCCAGTCTGCAGTAGGATCAGTTTTCTGTAATTAATTTCTAGGAGTTGCATACTTGTATTATTATTCTAGCTTGTATTATATGATTAGTGCATGTCCAATGTGTTAAGAAGCATGCTAGATGATAGGAGTGAATGTTTAATGATGTGATTATACACTTTCAAGGGATAAGTCCAAAAAGTAGTTGCAAACTATAAAGCAACGATAAAAGACTATGTTATTTGATTTCATGATGGAATCATATGTGTACACTTGATCTATATATCAGGATTGTTTATCGAATATGTTTAACTAATGGGCATCCTATACTTGTGATACACTATAAATAGGATTCGAAAGTGTTGATTTTTTAAACGTCGATAAACTACGCTTAAGACAAGTTCTCTAACCTTACTCAAATCTATACTGAGCAAGTATCTGAACACTCTTATTGAGCAAGTATAATTGCGTTCTTTATTCGACAAATACCGTAAGCTATCTCTTTGTATGCAAGTTATATTACTTTTTCGTTCAAATGAGCTAATATGCTTAAACCCTTGTGAAAGATATTATCTATGTTAAACTTAGTAATATTCTTGAATATTGTGAAAGAGTCGACGCCATTTGATCCGGCTAGTCTATATGCATGCTTATAAAAGTTGTCCAAACCAATTGACTGGTGTGGAAATCTTGAAAACTGAGTTGAACAACCCTTATGGTAAGGGGAATGTATGTTGTTGGAAACCCCAACACATGAGTGGTTTATTATTGTGGTGTTATGCATAACGTGGAGTATTGTAAACTGATCCTCTACATTACTTAATTCTTTTGGGTTATCAGTTTAATATTGGTAATTCTAGTAGATGTTTAATAGTCCTTAGTGACTGCTCAGTATAAATTATTTATCTAGTCGGAAACCTTGATAGTCATTGAATTCATATATATCAGTTGATTTATATTGAATTGTCATTCTTATTACAAGAATTATTGTTATTCATTACTCGTGATATTATTCTAAAACTTTGAACTATCCGAGAAATGACACTTTGATATTTCAAACCTTGTGATATTATATCCTACACCCTTGTTGTATATTAGTTGATGGGCAATTTGTGCTCATCCTTACTTATTTAAAACCTTTCAGTTAAAGAAGAACAGGGAGGTGTCTCTGGAACAGACAAGGGCAAGGGCAAGGCTACCGACTAGCTTGTCCCTTTTATGTTTAAGATTATTATGTTGTATTAAGACTATGTTTAAACTTAAGTAGGATTATGTAATAGGTCTTTTTTCGATACTATTATGTAATCTTTTAAGTACTGTAGGTTGCGAGGCTTGGGGGAATAATTATAATAAATCATTGTATATTATTCTAATTTAGATTTTCCGCTGTGAATGTATGATTTTAGTTATTACGCTAATACTTTGACCACGTGATGAACCGAATTCGGGTGACTAAGTGGAGGTTAGAATTTGGGGGCGTCACTGGTTGGTATCAAAGCTTAGTTATAAACCTTAGGAACGAAAGTCCTTAGATTATACCTTAAGAAAACTTAGAAGTTAGGAAGGGGATAAAACTCATGTAGAGTTTCCTTGAGGAACTTAGTGTGTTATGAAATGCAACTTTATTCTATACAATGAACTTATGTTATTTAACATTCTGATGGAGCTGTTGTTTGTCTTGTCTTATGTTGGTGTTTGTAGAATGACTGACATGGGATGACCTAGCCAAGTAGTAGAGGAAGAGCCGCGTGATATCCACGTAGTCTATGAGGCACCCTTGATAGCAAAGCCTATTTCGGTAGTTGCCCTTATTGATGATGATGATGACGAGGAGGAGGAGGAAGAGATGGAGCCTCTACCTGAGGAATCTGATCCAGAGGAGGAACCTGTGGAGGATGAAACCGAGCCTATGGAGGACTCCGACGGGACTACTTTCGAGGATCGAATGTTAGGAGAATATGAAGAACATATTTTGGAATTAGGGTGTAGAGTCGAGGAGTTAGAGACTGAGTCTCTTGAGAGGCAGCTAGTGATGCAGGAGATGGAAGTGGAAATTGCTCACCGAAAGGAGGCAGGGATCCAGATGGGAGCCTTGTTTCACCGATCAGTGGCAAGGAACGTGGAGTTGGCAGGAAAGTTAGAAGAGATGGAGGTAATGGATAGGATTCACTTCGAGGAGAAGTGGGAGGATTCCAATGACAGGGTGAATGACCTAGAGGACGAGGTGCGGTGTATGAGGAGGAAGATGAACAAGATGGGCTATGCTCTACGCACGGCCATAGAGAGATTGATCGATGGGGTAAATCACTACCAAGCTGAGCAAGGACAGACCCGGCATACCATAGGTCGGGATATGGTAGCACACATTACGCATAAAGAATATCAGAGCGCCGTGGAGCGTGGGATGTTAGATTGAGTCTAGCAGGAAAAACTCAGTAGTGTAGTAGTTTTATTTATATGTTGTTAATATGTTGTTGTAATCTCCGTCCTTTGTGTAAGATGTGAGACAGTGGTAACCCCAAACTTTTGAAAAGTAGGGGTAGTAAGTTAGTGTGGTCCCCGTCTTTTGTGATATTAGGGGATATGTGTTTCATTTATAGCAGTATGCTAGAAAAGAACGTGTATTATAACCATATATCATAAGGAGAAGAAGAACAAGAACGCTGGTAGTGAGCATCATGGAGGAAGCAGCAGCAGAGAAAGTAACTCCAGAAAGAGGAAATGGGAAAACAATAACAACAGAAAAAATAACCAAGGTGGGAGTCACCAGGGAAACTTCAAGAAGAGAACCGAAGTTGCAACAAATGTGGAAGAAGCCATCAGGGAGAGTGTTGGAAGAGAAAGAACACCTGCTATAATTGTGACCAGGAGGGGCACAAATCGCCAAATTGCCTAAAGCCGAAGAAGATCAGAGGATGTTTCGCTTGTGGATCGACAGAGCACCGGATAAAGGATTGCCCAAAGAAAGGAAGTAGTGGAGCTGGCGGAAGCCAGGGAGGAGGAAGCAAGTTAATAATTGGTGGACCTGCGCAGCCCAATCGATCGACCGCTTGAACCTTTAACATGACAATCCAGGACGCCGTAGCTGCAAAGGACGTGGTGTCAGGTATAATCCCAATCAATAATATAAATGTTTATGTATTATTTGATTCGGGTGCGACCTGTTCTTTTGTATCTAAAGAATTCGCTAGTAAACTTAATACACCTCGAGAACGTTTAGAAGATCCTTTGAACATAGAAATTACCAATAAGGAAATAATCTCTATAGAATATATCCATCGAAATTGTCGCGCAAACATTAGAGAACATGAACTAAGCGTAGACTTGATTCCTATTAGATTAGGATAATTCGACGTAATACTTGGGATGAATTAGTTATATAGCCATGCGGCAATAATTGACTGTCATAACAAGTGTGTGAACCTTTAGACTCCGAGTAAGTCCAAGGTGGTGTTTTATGGTAGCTCATCGCTTAAGCAATTGTGTTGCGTTATGATGATGCAGGCCATGAAATTGTTAAAGAAATGATGTGTAAGTTATTTAGCTTACATCGTAGATACTCGAAAGAAGGGAGTAGAGATTAAGGATATACCCATAGGGAATTAATTTCAAGACGTGTTTCTGGACGATCTGTCTGGTCTTCCGCCAGACAGAGAAATCGAATTTATAATAGACTTAGCACCGAAAACGGCACCAATTTCGAAAGCTCCATACCATATGGCGCCAGTAGAAGTGAAGGAATTGATGATACAACTTCAAGAATTATTGGATAATGTTTATATTCGACCGAGTGTATCTTCTTGAGGAGCACCAGTGTTATTCGTAAAGAGAAAGGACAGATCGATGAGGCTCTGTATCGATTATTGAGAATTGAATAGAGTAACGATATAGAATAGATATCTGCTACGAAGGATAGACAACTTGTTTGATCAACTAAAGGGAGCGAAATGTTTCCCCCAGATTGACTTACGGACAGGATATCATCAACTGAAAGTGCGTGATGAGGATATACCCAAGACTGCGTTTCGAACCCGTTATGGACATTACGAGTTTTGGGTAATGTCATTAGGTTTAACTAATGCTCCGGTAGCATTCATGGACTTCATAAATCAAGTTTTCAAGCCATACTTGGATAAATACGTAGTAGTTTTCATCGACGACATTTTGATCTACTCGAAGATAGAGGAAGAACATGCCGAACATCTGAAGATTATTTTGGAGGCACTACAAAAGGAGAAGATGTATGCGAAGTTTTCAAAATGCGAATTTTGGATGAAGAAGGTTCAATTCTTAGGCCACGTGGTGGATGAGAATAGAATCTCAATAGACCTCGAAAAAGTTGAAGCAGTAAGTAGTTGGGAACAACCGAGAACACCGACGGAGGTGAGAAGTTTCTTAGGGTTAGCTGGGTACTATCGAAGATTTATCCAGGATTTTTCTAAGATAGCGACCCCGTTGACTAATCTAACGAGGAAGACGATGAAATTTGTGTGGACCGACAAATACGAAGAGAGATTTCAAGAATTGAAGAGGAGATTAAGCGTGGCGCCTGTATTATCCTTACCAGATGATACAGGAGGATTTGTGGTGTATAGTGATGCATCACATAGAGGACTGGACTGTGTGCTGATGCAACATGGCAAAGTCATTACGTATGCATCACCATAATTAAAAGATTACGAAAAACGATACCCTACTCATGTCTTAGAGTTAGCGACAGTAGTTTTTCCGTTAAAGATACGGAGACATTATTTGTACGCAGAGAAATGTGAGATATACATGGACCATAAAAGTCTGAAATATATCTTTACACAGAAGGAGTTCAACATGCGTCAGAGAAGGTAGTTAGAATTAATCAAAGATTATGACTGTGAGATTCTTTATCACCCAGGGAAGGCAAACGTAGTTGCCGACGCTCTGAGCAGGAAAGGAAGGGAGAAATTATTTCAACTGACAACTCATGAGGAGTTAATAAGAGATATGGAGAAGTTAGAAATAAAAGTGAAGGGACCTGCGAGGTCTAAAGAGAAATTATTTATGATGGAAGCTCGTCCGATATTGTTGGATAGGGTAAAGGAGGCACAGGAGAAAGATGGAGAATGTGAGAAAATCAGGAGAAGGATTTCAAAAAATGAGGTAGAAAAATTTCAAATAGATAAAGACGGTATTTTAAGATTCGAAGGGAAAGTGTGGGTACTGGCGGTAACCGAGTTGAGAGAGGAGATTTTGCCCGAGGCACACAATGCGATATATTCCGTTCATCCGGGAGGTACAAAGATGTACCGGGACTTGAAGCAACATTTTTAGAGGCCAAATTTGAAACGAGAAATCGCAGAGTACGTTAGTAGATGTCTTATGTGTCAACGTGTAAAAGCAGAACATCAATGGCCGAGTGGGTTGCTACAACCGTTGGAAATATCGGAGTGGAAATGGGAGCATATCACGATGGATTTTGTGGTAAGACTTCAAGTCACGCAGAAAGGTTTGGATGCTATTTGAGTTATCATGGATCGACTTACAAAGACCGCACATTTTCTACCTATCAAGATCCGCTACAGTTTAAATTAATTAACGAGTCTAAACGTAAAGGAAATCGTTTCACGACATGGAGTGTCGGTATCGATTATTTCTGATCGAGACCCGCGTTTCACGTTAAAATTCTGGAAAAGCTTGTAAGAGAGGATGGGAACACAGTTAAGGTTAAGTACTGCTTATCATCCTCAGACAGACGGACAAAGTGAGCGAACAATACAAAGGCTAGAGGACATGCTTAGGACTTGCGTGATGAACTTCAAGGGAAATTGGGACGACTACCTACCCTTAGTCAAATTTCCGTATAATAATAGTTACCATGCGGGTATCGGCATGCCACCGTACGAAGCTCTTTACGGGAGGAAATACAGAACACCATTATGTTGGGACGAAGTCAGAGAACGATGAATACTCGGACCAGAGTTCGTACAACAAACCGCAGACGTGGTGACAATGATAAGAGCCAGACTAGTAGCAGCTCAAGATCGCCAGAAAAAGTATGCAGACTTGCATCAGCAAGACCGAGATTTTGAAATCGGCAGTTTCGTATTCTTAAAAGTATCTCCGTAGAAGGGAACGATCCGTTTCGGCAAGAAAGGGAAACTGAATCCAAGATTCATAGGATCGTTCGAGATACTGAAGCGAGTAGGCGAGGTAGCATACAAAGTTGCATTACCACCTAAGTTGGAGCACATCCATAACGTGTTTCACATATTCGTGTTGCATCCACACAAGCTTGACTACAAGCACGTGATTTCTTATGAATCCATTCAAGTGGAAAAGAATTTAGCGTACGAAGAAATTCATGTCTAAATTCTTGATAGGAAAGAGTAAACCTTGAGAAATAAAGTTATTTCCTTTGTAAAAGTACTTTGGCGTAACCACGATGTCGAGGAGGCAACGTGGGAGTTAGAAGATAGGATGATGAGGGATTATCCCCATCTATTTGTGTAACCTTGTAGCAATTCCGGGACTGAATTTTTATAAGGGGGGAAGGTTGTAATACCCGAGAATTTTCACGTATTAATAAAATGAACATTTAGTTGAATATAAATAATTTTGTGTTATGAAATGAGTTACCTCAATTATATTAAATAATTGAATAATTGAGAATATGTGGAGTTTGTGATGAACTCGTTGAGAGCCTTGTGTGGCACCGTGATGAGATAGAATAGTGATTATATTAATTAACGAAAGAATTGTTAAGCGAACAATTAATTTGTATTAATTGTTATTAGTTATTAAAGAACTTTGGTTAAATATTAATAGTAGTATTAATCGATGAAGGAATTATCAAGTGAATAATTAATTGTTAATTGTTATTGTAGAATATTAATTAATTTTGTTGGTAATTAATTAATGTTATGTGATTAGTAATTGTTATTATTAGTAAAGTAAATTGCATAATTAGAACGGTATTATTAATTAATGTATGTGTTATTATATAGTTCTTACAATTAATAAGAAGATGTGGTGTGATACATTAGTATGGCTATGAAATATATATAAACTATATAATAAGTGTAAGAAATTATAAGTTACATAAACAATCATTTATGTGACAATAAGCATGTGTGGAAACATTAAAAGATGTACTCTATCAAAAAATTATAAATTATCTCAATAAGTGAGTCTACTTGAAATAATAAAGTTTTAAGGAGATATTAATTACTAGGGGGTAATTAAATGAAGTCCATACATATAATAATTAGACTGCAATAATGTACATAGATTATATGATCCCTAACTTCCCATTTGTGCAGTAGCATTAACACATTAAAATTATTTTTTTGGGAACAAAGTAAGCATTATAAACCTAGTTGCTGAGATTTAATACCCTTGTTCCAAATTAGAGTCTCCGTTGCTAATTACGCATTTGGCCAATGGCATATCCCCTACCTATTATGTGAAACTCAGCAAAATGAAAACGCTAATAAGATGGCCGTGATGATGGCTACGGGATGCCAGTTGGCCAACTCTTCTTTATCCCACATTCCTTCTCAATTTCTATTGGATCAAACCATGAAGCAATGCCATGAACTGGGTAATTCATCCTCTATATATAGCACCATTTCTTCTCATTCTTGGTTGCTTGAAATTGTCTGATAAATGTGAATTGAGAGAGTGAGTTGTTGAGCTTTATAGAGGTATAATCAGGGTAGTGAGAGAATTTAATTCAAGCTTCAAAAAGGTATAAATTTTGTTTTGTCTTCTTGAGTTTAAGTTTTGTTAAATTTTTGTAATTGTTGAATTCTCTGTTAATTGTTGTAGAATAGCATGCCATTGTGTTATCTGAGTTGGTACACATATTTTGGAACATGGTAGCTGTTCTGGTTGCAAGTTTAGCATTTCATGTGATAAGGCTCTGCAGAAGTAGAGCCATATTTTTCATTCTGTTCGAAGTGGCACGGCCACGCCACTTCCATAGTCTAATACCGCGCGACCGCACATGGTGTTATTCTCAGATACTGTTGTAATGTTTCTATATTATTCTGAGCATGTTACTTAAGATCGATTATACATATAAATGACTCCAGCATCTGGCTAAATATTATTTTGAACATAGTACGTTGTTTTAGCTTGATTTAAGTTGAGTTTTCAAGAAAACTTCAAGATTTGGAAAACTAGAAATGGTAAATTTGGAATAATGTATATTCTGATTCTGTGAGCATGTGTAAATAATCTAGGTATGCACATACATGAGTATAACATAAGGCATGAACTTGTTTGGTGTATAGTAGAGTTTTCTAGTTTGGTTTTATAGGATTTCTAAAGGAAAACTTGAAGTTTTGCAAAATAAAGTATGAGGAGCATTATGTTTCAAGTTCTGATATTTCTAGCTTATGTAAATAACTTGAGTATATGCACAAATGTGTACGAAAGTATGATTTAGACAATGTGTGCTTATCTTGCATGCCTAAATAAGTTTACTAAAGAAACTTAAAGTTTTAAATATAAACTTGATGAACTATGTACTTTGAGTTAAGAGTTGTGAGCATGCTTATGTGGGTTAACTTGTGTATACAAGACATCACAATTAGGTGTGTCATGCATGTACATGTGATTAATATGAATGCCTAGTTAGTCTTATGCCTAGTAAAACTAGTTAAAGGTGGCTTAGAACAAGCATGAATGAACTAGAACATCATACATAACTAACCTAATGCAAACATGAGTTGTTGAGACATATGGATCATATAGTTTGTGTCCAACGTTCAATTGTAAGAAAATTATGAACTGAGCCCTTAAAGTCTTTGATTAAGAATATATATGGCCTATGATAATGCTATGATATGAGGTCAAACTTGGTTATCCACATAGTAACATGTGTGTATTGCATGATTAATTATGTACGTACAAGCCAAGTGTGCACTGACCTTCTACGGGAGCAGCCAACTCTGGTTTGAACACAAATCATGCGCGGCTGCGCCAGTCTGCAGTAGGATCAGTTTTTTGCAATTAAATTTGTAGGAGTTGCATACTTGTATTATTACTCTAGCTTGTATTATAGGACTAGTGCATGTCCAATATGTTAAGAAGCATGCTAGATGATAAGAGTGAATGTTTAATGATGTGATTATAGACTTTCAAGGGATAAGTCCAAAAAGTAGTTGCAAACTATAAAGCAACGATTAAAGACTGTTATTTAATTTCATGATGGAGTCATATGTGTACACTTGATCTATATATCAGGATTGTTTATCGAATATGTTTAACTAATGGACATCCTATACTTGTGATACACTATAAATAGGATTCGAAATTGTTAATTTCTTAAACGTCGATAAACTACGCTTAAGGCAAGTTCTCTAACCTTACTCAAATCTATATTGAGCAAGTATCTGAACCCTACTCTTATTGAACAAATATAATTGTGTTCTTTATTTGACGAATACCGTAAGCTATCTCTTTGTATGCAAGTTATAATACTTTTCCGTTCAAATGTGCTAATATGTTTAAACCCTTGTGAAAGATATTATCTATGTTAAACTTAGTAATATTCTTGAATATTGTGAAAGAGTCGATGCCATTTGATTCGGCTAGACTATATGCATGCTTATAAAAGTTGTCCAAACCAATTGACTGGTTCGAAAATCTTGAAAACTGAGTTGAACAACCTTTATGGTAAGGGGAATGTGTGTTGTTGGAAACCCCAATACATGAGCGGTTTATTATTGTGGTGTTATGCATAACGTGGAGTATTATATACTGATCCTCTATATTACATAATTCTTTTGGGTTATCATTTTAATATTTGTAATTCTAGTAGATGTTCAATAGTCCTTAGGGACTGCTCAGTATAAATTATTTATCCAGTCGGATAGCTTGATAGTCGTTGAATTCATATATATCAGTTGATTTATATTGAATTGTCGTTCTTATTACAAGAATTATTATTATTCATTACTCATGATATTATTCTGAAACTTTGAACTATCTGAGAAATGATACTTCGATATTTCAAACCTTGTGATATTATATCCTACACCCTTGTTGCTCATCCTTGCTTATTTAAAACCTTTTAGTTTAGGAAGAACAGGGAGGTGTCTCTAGAACAGACAAGGGCAAAGGCAAGGCTACCGACTAGCTTGTCCCTTTTATGTTTATGATTATTATGTTGTATTAAGACTATGTTTAAACTTAAGTAGGATTATGTAATAGGTCTTTATTCGATACTATTATGTAATCTTTTAAGTACTGTAGGTTGCGAGACTTGGGGGAATAATTATAATAAATCATTGTATATTATTCTAATTTAGATTGTCCATTGTGAATGTATGATTTTAGTTATTATGGTAATACTTTAAGCACGTGATGAACCGAATTCAGGTGAACAAGTGGAGGTCAGAATTTGGTTGCGTCACAAAGATGGGTAATTTTTTTTCTGATTGTCAGAAGATTGAGAATTTTCTCAAGTGAGTCCCCTAAGGGTGTTAACACTCGAGTGCGTCTGACTTCTCCACCTTTTGGCAATGGAGGGTTTAAAGGTTGTGCTTGAAAAGGGGAGTAGTTTCTCCTTTGAATAGGCATGTTTTGACTGCCTTTTTACCCTTGTAGTATAAAGGAAACATACTCCTCTTTCTTCTTATGGACCCTTCGGGGGTTGTTTCCATAACTTTCAGATTAGATGTGCTCAACTACAGCTTTTAAAGCGGCAAGGTCTTGAATCTTTCCTTATTTCAATTCCATCTCAGCCATTTCTCCATGTTTGATCATTTCGGAGAATGGTTTGCCTATGCCAGCTAACACTCTCTCATAGAAGGGAGCTTCTTGAATGTCTATGAAGGTCAATACTGTCGACATCGAGATTTTTTTTTGTCCCCCTTTTCTGTTCTTGTCTCTTGGTGTTCTCATGTTAGGTGAGATTTGTTTGAAAAAATAAGTTGTGAAAAGGTCCGACATGTTTATATCGACGATTGGACTGTAAGAGTCGCCTGTTGGTATTTTTAAATGGTTGCACCGACTCAACTGAGAAAAGTTTTGCACATTGACCTAGTGATGTGACACTATTTAACTGGTCTGTGAAACCGAGATTCGTTAGGGTCCGGGGGGCTTGATTATGCAGAGGGAAGGTGTTAAGCACCCCCTTCATCCGTGTTACCACGGTGACCGCCACTTTTTAATTTAAGCCATTATCTGAATATTTGTGTGTGTGTGTGTGTGTTGATCAACGTGAAATTATCTAGAAGTACTGCTATGCCTCGTTTGCACATATATACAAAGGGTTTGAATTTTGTATAAAAGTTCAGTTATAACAAGATATAGCAGTGATGTTTTGTGAAAGAGGTTTTTCAAACCCATGTGCTCAATAGTAATTGAGGCCTTTGATACTTCCATTTTATTATGTAATCGTCTTGATTGCTTTTATTTTCGAGATGTGAAGCATCTTTAAGAAAATAAGATAAAAAAGCAGTGCCGAATTCCTTGTGGGCTTGAGAGTCGTCTAAGGAAATTCGAACACCATGAATAATTTACAAGCCATGTACAGCTAAAAATATCCATCACGGGAACCGAATCTAGATTCAGTAGACTGAATCTGTGATCACATGATTCCTAGGCTCACATGATGTAGCAATTTGTATGAAAGTTGTAAACAGTTATATATATATAGAAGCTGTATATATATATATATATATATATATATATACAATCAACTGCCTTGAAGTAAACTCCAGGCTGGACGAAAATGTAAATGAAAGCAATAAATGGCCACGAAGTAAACTCCAGGCCAGACAGGAATGTAAATAAATAAATATATATATATATATATATATATATATATATATATATATATATATATATATATATATATATATACATTCACCACTTTTATATAAATATCTGCTTTCTTGCTTTCATAATGTAGATATTTAGTTTTCAGCCTGCGGGCTAGATTTGCCTTAATTTGGCTATTTCTAAATAGTGACTAAACTGCAACCGTTGAAGCTAGAATGTTTTAGATTTACTCAAATCTAGTTCTTTTTCTAGCTTTTGTACAAATTGCTTTTCCATGTGAGCCTAGGAATCATGTGATTACATATTTAGACTCTGAATCTAGATTCGGTTCCCGTGATGGACATTTTGCAATTGCAGTCAACTTGTAAATTTTCTACAGTGTCTGAATATCCTTAGATGGCTCTCATGCCCACACGAAGTTCGACATTGCTATGTATCATATTTTCTCGAAGATGCCTCGCATCTCAAAAATAAAAGAAATCAAGCCGAACATATAATAAAATTGAAGTATCAAAGGCCTCAATTACTATTGAGCACAAGGGTTTGAAAAACCTGCTTTACAAAACTTCACTGCTATATCTTGTTAAAATTGAACTTTTATACGAAAGTCAAACCCTTTTTGCAAACGAGGCATAGCACTACTTCTAAATAACTGCATGTAGGCCCTACACACACACAAAGATTAAAGTTTAATGAAAAGTGGCGATAACTGTGTTATCACGGAAGTCGGGGGGTGCCTAACACCTTCCCTCCACTTAATCAAGCCCCCAGACCCTAACGAATTTCAGTTTCTTAGACCAGCTAAACAGCGTCAAAATATTGGGTCCTTGTGAAAACCTTTTCTCAATTGAGTTGGTGCAACCATTTAAAATACCAATTGGCGACTCTAACAGTCAAATCGTCGACATATACATGTCGGACCTTTTCAAACTTTTTTTTCAAACAAATCTCACCTAAAATGAGAACACCAAAAGACAAGAACAGAAACGGACAAATAAAAATCCTGACGTCGACAGGTGGCGACTCCGCTGGGGACTACAGTAAGAGGGCTTATGCCGCTATTCAAGCTTTTCAAAAACTTTTATATGCTTATGTGTGAATATTGCATTTACATTGAATGGATGTATATTAATGCTTTATTTACTGCACCTTAGTGCTTCGCACCATATCTGCTTGTGATATTAGTGCTTTGCACATATCGTCATTTCCATACGGTGAGATGCGATGTATGTGAATGTATGTTGTGTCATTTCTCCACCAGGTGGCTAACCCGTCGGTGTTTGATTACTGGACTCGTCGGAAAACTAATTCCACGAGGCTCAAGAAAGGCACCACCCAAATTCGCTCTAGTTGAAAGATCGGATTAACTTCCCATCAAGTAAATTGCGATAAGTTGGGGACCTTCATGCCGAAAAGCCGCGAGAGTAGCCTAAGATAGGTCAGCCTGTGATAAACCAAACACGGAGGGAAGTCTCTTCATACCTCCCCATTTCAATTACTTGTAATTTCATTTCCATGTCAATCTCAATGTAACGAAAAATATAAAGGAGTATGTGAACATGCATTCCTTTTTTCATATCAAGACCTGTCATGCTATTTTGTCATCAAAATGACTGAAATCTGTTTTGTAGGAAAACCTTAAAACACTCCTTAAAAAACGAACACATTACATAGAATGCAGCATTTCCCCATTTCCCCATACTAAACTACATAGTCTTTTTGTAGGGAAACGATTGGTCCCGTTACCCGTTCAAAGTCGAAAATGGCATTAAGCCCACAATCAGACATGGCTACAAGTACTCAACCTAATCCTACTCCTATCTCTCGCAAGGAGTTCGAAGGATTAAGCAATCAAATAACAGAGTTGGTTGTTCTCCTAAAAGAACTAAACAAATCAACTCAGGGTCCACAAATACCCATACAAACAGAATCCTTTGCACATGGAGGAATCTAGGGTCCGGACAGAGAAGTCCCAATACCTGTGTCTCACAATGACAAGTCTAACAAAACCCCTGAAATCGCCCATCTTAAAAAAGATCAAGACACCGGTGATATTCGGAAGAAGGATCTACAAATGGAAGAGACCATTCGGTCCATCAAAGGGATTGGAACGCACGGAAGTGTTTCCTATTCAGACCTTTACATCTTCCCCGGGGTTTATTATTCGAAGAAATTTAAGGCTTCTAACTTCGAGAAGTATGATAGATTGGGATATTCTTACACCCACTTAAAAGTGTTCATTGGAGTGCTCAGATCCTATGCCGAGAATGAAAAGCTGATAATACAGCTATTTCAGAAAAGTCTGATTAGAGAAGCTAGATTATGGTACACCACATTGGATAACTCCAAAATTCACAGTTGGGAGGAGTTAGCCCATGCTTTCCTCAGTCAATACAGCTTTCAAACTTAGATGGCTCCAGACAGGTATCAAATTACTAAAGTCAAGAAGAAAGTCAGTGAGTCATTCAGAGAATATGCCCAAAGATGGAGGCGTCTGGCTGCTCAAGTAATCCCATCCATGACAGAGACTGAGATGGTGATGACCTTCATAGATATTCAAGAAGCTCCATTTTATGAGGAGGTCCTAGCTGGAATAGGAAAACCATTATGAGAAATGATTAAGCACGGAGAAATGGCAGAAATGGGATTAAAGTCTAGGAAGATTCAAGACCTCGTCGCTTTAAAAGTCGTGGCTGAGCATATCTAATCTGGAAGTTATGGGAACAACCCCTAGAGGGTCCATAAGAAGAAAGAAGAGGATGTCTCCTTGATACTGCAAGGACAAACACAAAAATGCAATCAAAACATGCCTATTCAAAAGAGTGGAGAAGTCAGACGCTTAAGAGTGTTCACACCCTTAGAGGACTCACTCGAAAATATTTTCAAACTTCTGACAGCTTAGAAGAAAATTACTCATCTCCTTCCACCGGCCAATCTAAGTGGAAAGGGCTTCAATACAAGTAAGAAGTGTGCTTACCATTTTGGAGCTCTAGAACATGACACTTAGGATTGTAGGGCCCTCAAGCATAAGATCCTGGACTTAATAGATAGTGGTGACATCGTGGTGACCAAGCCCGAGCAACCAAACGTTCAGGATAACCCTATCCCTCAACACAAGGAAGAGGATTTTAACATGATCAATAGGGATAGTGGAGAGAACTCCAAGTACCTTAAATATGTGGGTGATTCTCCCCGAACCAGTAAAGATAATTCTGACAAGTGGGATTATTCAGAGTTCCAGCTCATGATGGAACGGGAGTTGAAGTCTCTTGACGAATAGGTCAATCAACTGACAGAACTGGTGATACATCAACACCAAGTCACACGACAGTTGTTCAGTCAGAAGCATGCTAGTCTCCTCTCCTTTATCACAAAGACTCCATAGCTCACCCAAGAAAGTGAAACCCTGGAAGAAAGCTTGCAAGAAAAGCAAGTGCTCAAGCCCGTCGGGACTTTGCCAACAAAAGGGAGTTCACCTATTTAGGCCAACCGAAGGAAGAAATATTACAGATGTTGATCAATGAGGGAAAGATCACTGCACTGCTACCTCCAGTCAAACCACACTAAAAAAAGATTTGATGCTACTGGAGTATGTCAATACCGCTCCAATTCTCGTGGCCATAGCACTGAAGAATGCTGGGCACTTTGTCATCTTATCGAAAATATGATTAATAGTGGTGACCTACAAATGGCAGACGATGACACCGTACCACTTGAGAGTGGACATACATTTCCTCTAGGATCACAAAGATGGAAGGAAATCATAGCAGTTATATCCTTTGAGGGAGATTTGGCTGCCACATCATTTATAATTCAACCCATCAAGCTCAAAGGAGTTGGAAACCCTTTGAAGGTGGCTGAACCAGCACCACTCATATTATCGTTTAGGCCACAGCATCCTATCATCAGCCTTAAGAAAGTCCCATGGAACTATGAAAAGGTTGAAGGATCAACATCAAACAGCATTGTTGTGGTGTCCAAGGAAAATCTGCTATATCTCCTTCAACGAGTGATGAAGCCAGTCATCATATCTAAAGGGAAAGTGCCCAAGGAAAAAATCAAAGAATTCCTCCGCAAAATGGACATAATGAAGCCAAGGTGGTGCAAAGCTTGAAAGAAGCACCTCAACAGATATCAATTCTAGACTTGGTATTATTTTCATAAGATCATCGAAAGGTCTTACTAAAGATATTGGAAGAAGCCCACTTACCAAAGACAGTGTATGTAGAAAAGTTTCATCATCTAGTAGATCACATCTTTAATAACAATGTGATATCTTTCACTGATGATGACATACCTCCCGAAGGGACAGGTCATTGCAAGCCACTGCACATAGTAGTGATGTCTTTCGGATATATGGTCGGAGGAGTGCTAATAGAGGGAAGATCATCATTAAACATTTGCCCCTATGCCACGTTGGAAAGAATGAAGATCGATCTAAACTGAATACGAAGTAGCCACATAATCATCAAAACTTTTGATTGATCTCGACGAAATGCTGTCGGAGAGATTGAATTACCAGTAGAAATCGGTCCACATACATTCTACATATAAGACCCCAACTTTTATGAATAAAGATTTAATTTCTCGAAATATATTTTTGAATATTATGGTGTGGATTTAATATAATGTTATAGTTGTGGGTAATATTTATAAATTTTGCAAAGTAAGAAAGTTGTTATAAAATATTCGATTGGTCGGGGAATATTCGTTTTAGCAGAGAATATTCGTACGACGGCACAATCATTGGTGGACCCTACAATGAAATTATTGTCGGAGTTAGAAAACGACAAAAATATCTTTTTATAAACATAACAGGGAGAGCTTTACCGTTAACTGTTGAAATACCCGGAGGTAAAAGTGCAGTAATATGCGTGGTTGTATAGTAGCACACGGTATTGTACAATATCTTTGATTATTGATGTTTACGTGAGAAGTCACTCAGTTTTATTCAATTATTGCCACAGTAATTGCTGCAAAGTATCTCTCATATTATTGATTCAATTATTGTCATAGTATCATCTGCATAATATTTTATATTATTAAATCAATAATTGAAACGACAAAGTTATTCATATTATTATTTGTATTATTGACGATGTCTAGAAAGTTCTGTCGAGGAAAGGGGTTTGGTCACCTAATTGTTCGCCAATAGGAAGTAATCCTTATCGGAAAGCCCCCTCTTTCTTGGGAATGATCTGTTTGTTAATATTCTGAGTTATAATAGTAATGATGAATAAGTTCGTGTTGATTAAAATAAGAATAATAATTGATGAGTGAAAGATGTATGTTCATTTAGTTTTCTTTAATTCTTCCGTGACCCAATTACCCTCAAAGGAGGTAATTCTGTGATTGGCTGGTTTTTTTATTATTGACCAAACGGGTAATTAATCGGATAAATAAGTAATTAATTGCTATTAGTTTACATGCAAATAACTATTTGTTCACATGTATGGAACTATTGGTTTACATGCATGTACTATTAGGGGAGGTTGTGCAAGATTGATAATACTTGAGGGACTAAATTAAAAATAGAGGCAAAGATGAATGTACTAAACTGTAATAATTCGAGCCCTTATGTGACAACCCGAAAATTCGGTTTGTCCAGAATTTAAGTTTAAAGAATTAGTTATTAATAAAATGAATTTTTATTAATACTATTCTGTGCTAAGTGTTTATTAATCGTTCTATAACCTAGAATGATTATTAATTGGGAGGATTCTGGCTACGAACTAGATTGAACGAGTAAAAATTTTCAAGACGAAAATGAAATTTTTCCGGGAACAAAATATTTTTCGGGAAAAAAGACGAAATAGGCACTATTCATCAGTTTCTGCTCGGAGATTTATTTTGAAATTTCGAGAAGTTATAGATTACGTTTAATTCTGAGACGTGATGGAATATTCAATAATATTTCAGTTATGGCAAAAACAAAGTTTTCGCCTGCAGACTCAAAACCTAAGGGTTTAGAAAAGTGAGTTCCGAGAATGTTATGATCGCGTATAATAATTAGAGTTATTATGCGTGAGAGATACGAGTATAATACTAGTTATTATACGAGTATAGTACGAAGATTAGTACGACGTATAATACGAATATCGTACGAGTGATATACGAAGAGAATACGAGAATACGAGATTGGAGTGCGTAGAATACGATTAGTCTTAATGGGCTTTGAGTTCATGGACTTTGTAGAATCTAATTAGACTTGGATTATGTCAAGCCCAATGATTTGTGAAATCAAGCCCAAGTTAAGCCCAATAAGAATTAGGGTTAAGGCCCAACCCAAGAAAAGAAATCGCGGATCGAACCGGTGGGTAAACAGATGGGTAATAACCAATGGGGCAACCCATGGGGTGACCCATGGAGCAAGAGGGGCGGCCACTTGGCCACCAAGTAAGGGTGGTGGCCAAGTTAACTTGGTGGCTAAGATGTTTAGGAGGTGTGAATAGTAAGGAGCTGGAGGGCGAAATGACTAAATTGCCCTAAGCCTTGAAAATCTATAAATAGAAAGCTTAACTTTCATTTTCTAGGATTTTGGAAATCCTAGAACTTGAGAGAGAGAGAGAGAGAGAGAGAGAGAGCTCGGTTAGAAGAGGAGAAGGAAGAGAATGAGCATGAATGCTCGGATCAAAAGTGATCGAGAAATAGAAAAGCTCGCAAATCGTCAGCTTTGTCTAACGGAAGAGGATTAAAGAAGAACGGTAATCCGAACCCTAGTTCTTCTATTTATTTTCTTTAAATTTTTATGTTTAAAAACATAACTTAATAAGAATAAGGAGTAAAAGATATTGAGAAATATTTCATATGGTTGAAATCGTAAGAAAATGAAGAAATAAGAATTAAAAATTTATTTTATAAATTTCTTAAGGAAGTATAAGATTCGTGAGGATTTTGAGCGATCCGAATGAATTTTATGAGTGAGTAGGTCAAATAAGTAAGGAATGGTGTTCTATAACATCAAATTCCAATAAAAAGTAGAATCGTAATCCAAAATATCGATTAAAATGAAGAACGAACGAAGAACGCGAAGAACGTTGTTGATGGACAAATTTAAAATCATCGTAGTGTAATTGGTGTTGATGGACAAGTTTAAAACCATCGCGTATAAGTTAGATGCTTATTGCTTGGTTAGGAACGTTAGAAACGTTCATGAAGAACGGATTAAAACGGAGCTATAACGAAGTTATGGCGAAATTTCGTAAAAGACGAACGAGAATTAGAAAGTTAGTAAATGAACCCGAATGTGTAGGGTTTCAGAAGAATGTAAGAGAACGTATAAAACGTGAGTCGTAGACTCAAGAACGAACGAATTCTGAGTTCGGATGACCGAATTTCGGACGAACGAGCGAAAAACATTAAAAGCGTAAAAATAAATAAAGGGTAAAGATTAAGCCAATTGAATGGCATGTTAACGGATTCAGAATGAATTTCTATCTATGGGTAATCAAAGTACGTAAGATAAGGAAGAGAATGGCTTCAGAACGACTTCGTTCTGAGTTATAACGAAGAAGTTATGAGATTTCGAAATCGATGTCTCAAGCTTGTAAAAGACTTAGAAAAATTTTTCTAAGTTTCATGCTCGGCGCCGCAGCGCGAGTCGTGCCTTAGAGGCCGACGCCGTAGCACGAGATCGGCCATAATCTTCTGGAGAGTGGCGCCGTAGCGCGAGAGATAACAAAGAACTTGGCGCCGCAGCGCCAGACCGTAAAGAGAAGAGAGAGAAGTAGCTCGCGCCGCAGCGCGAGAAGAAAGGAAGGGCACGGCGACGCAGCGCCAGTGCATAGCAATGCCTAGAACTGAGATTTTTAGTTCTCAATTTCAAGAAAGAAGTATGAACATATAGTTCACGTAATGTAACACTTAATCAAGTGTCTTAAACCTTTAATAAAGGTTGAACAAAAAGATTAAATGAGATTAAAAGATAGAGAATGTAAGCGATAAATTACGGAACCGATATCCAGGGACCGTAGTCGTAATGAACGAACGTGAGGGATTGCTATGATTGTGATTCCTTAGACATTGAGTGATGAAGGTAATGAATAACATTCCGATGTTATGGCATGGCATTGTAAGATGAACGTAAAGCGTATAGACGCTGTGAACGCAACGTTGTTGCAAAGAACGATCGGTCTTAGCATACAACGAACAGTATGGCTTTGACATTAAGAAAGAATAATGAACATGGGGTTCATGGGATGGATAACAATTGAAAGCGATTAAAACCTGGAATAAAGGTTGAATGAGAGATTAAGAGACGAGCAACGTGAACGTTGAATACGTAGATGATCCTTGTGAATTGTATTTGCGTTGGACGAACGTTCTAAGTATACCCTGGTTGTATGACATAGACGTTGATGAAGGTAGTAAGTAAGATACGAATGATATCAAGAGAGTCATAACGAACGGTAATAAGATTACTGACAGCCGAATATAAGTCGGATGAGAATGATAAAATGAGAAATAAGCGCTGAACACTTTAACCAGCGTAAGGGTTGAGTGTAAGCAAGTGTTAAACGGGCAGAACCTACACTCCGTGTATGGTTTAACCATAATGTAATGAAGACTAAGTTTAGCCGTGAACGGTGAAGAAATTAAGTTGAAGATAATAACGTATAACGTTAAGAAGCCGAGTTAATAAGTATAACTTGGATAAACATTCTGAGTGGAAGGAACTGGACGTTTGAAGATATGAATAAATTCATATAAAAGGGTTAACGCTATGACCTCATAGTATTGGCATTGAATGATCGTTCCGAGTGTACAAAAGACTGTATGACTTAGACGATAAAGAATGAATCCTGAGGTATGGCATTTAGTTGCCAGAAAGCCGTAAGGAATATAAGTTTGACTTAACGAACACTATAGTTTAATGGTTCGTCTAAGTTAAGAGAAGTTAGGTTGTGGTACAAACGTAACTTTGATAGTTGACATATGGGAGCTGGGCTAAACAATTCCTTCAGAGAGCGAAGGTATATACGAAACTGGTAACCGATCTAACTCACTGTGATGGCAGTGTAGATGAGACGGGAATTTGTTTGTTGGTTGTTTGTGGGAAACCACTCAGAGTACCATATGGACTACTAGCAGAGAAGCGATGTGTACTGAGTCCTAAGAGAAGTATAAGAAGAAGATAAAAATGTAAATCATCAAAGATGATAAATGTATGAATGAGACATCTCAGTATGTCATGAAACCGTAAACCGGTAATGAAAGTTAGTCGCGTAAGCTTAAATTTTAAGAACGCGAACCTTAAGAAGTAAAGTTAAGTAAACTAATGCGTAAGTCAAGTATATGACTAATTGGTGTACATGATATTTTCGTATGTGCTACATAGGAATGGGAATGAGCAGTTCAGCGTAAACTATAAGTTGTAGCTGTGCATATGGCAAGTTTCCTAACTTCATTCATATTTTTAAATGAATGCTAGATTCTTAAACTTCTCAGATGTTCAACTTGAGAAGTTCTGTCTATGTGTGAATGTGTGATATTTGTACAAGGTGGTAGAATGTATAAGGCCTTGTGCTACAATGTGAACACTTTGGTATTTCTATGAAATGAACTGTTTCGTGATCAAACTGTTCAATTCAAGTATGCTCGGTTTATTCATGAACCATTATTGTTAAGTCTGTGCTGATGATTCTAGCCAGACAGAATGTATATGAAAAAGGTAAAAGAATGAAAGTATTTCAAAGTGAAAGTGAGTATGGTTTTAAGATGATAGGAATCAAGATTATTCCTATTATTCAAGCTGCTTCATAACCTTTGTTCGGTTATTGAAGTTCTAAAGAAATGTTTAAATTTTGAACTTGTTTGTTCAAACTGTGATGACTTGCTGGGCAATTGAATGCTCACACTTGCTTTAAATGAAAAATATTTTCAGCGAACGATGTTAGAAAGAACTTAAGGATCCCATAAAGATCAAGCTAAGCGGTATCCAGACCAAGTGCCATTCAGTATGTGAATGTGTGTGAAGATCAAGTGAAGACTTGTAATGTAGAAAGATGAATTAAACTATAGACTATTTTAATGAACTGTATGTATCCTTGGTGGTGGATAAAAGTCACTCTTGTAAGATGAAAGGAATAATGTAATTATCATTATTTGTAATGAGACAGGTTATAAGGTTTCGAGAACCTGGGAATTGAGAATGTATGTTGTTATATTCCATTATATAATGATGTGTGATTGGTAAGAAATGAGACAGTGACGCACAGAGTCCGGGTCTGAAGGTAGACCGGATTTCGAGGCGTTACACCCTAAACGTGCAATTATCGAAACTATGTTTTCCTATAAATAGAAGCTCATTTTTTCTTTCATTCTCACCAATTCACTAAGACTCATAAGAGCAACTATATATAGAGAAACAATAGAGAGGAAGAAGAAGAATATTCTGCTACTTCACTATTGAAGTATCTAGTCTTCTACAAAGGTAAGGGATATTATTTTTGTTCAATATTCGTATGAAATAATATTTTCTTTCATGCTCTGTAGTATGTAAGTAATATTATTTCATTTCGTATTCTTAATTCTTCACTCATTTTGTTAAAGTATTGCTTTTATACTCCGTGAAATTAGTAGAATATCCTTGAAATTTGTGCTTCATCTAGTATCGTTTCACAATGATATTTTTCTGAATATTCTTGTTAAATTTTAAGCTTTTCATGCCACAGTACTATTTATGGGTACTATTCATACGTACGGCACTATTCATACGTACGACACTATTCACGAAGTACTATTCATGCGATACTATTCTCAAAGTACTATTTATGAGGTACTATTCACTAAATACTATTCATGAAGTACTATTCACGAGATATTATTCACTCAGGTACTATTCACCCGGGGTATTATTTATAAAAAAATTTGATTTCTTTCAGTCCAAATTATTTTTGATACAATATTATTCTTGAATTTTACTTCACAAAGCAGTATCATGTTGACAATTTGGACATTATTGAATTTTGGATAAATTGAATTATAAATCTTTAAAATTTATCATTTGCTTTCATTTAATTGAATTCTTATATCATTATCATCATCCTCATGCTTATATTGTGATGAAAGTCGTCTTTGACCACAGTGCATAGATGGACTATTGATTTGTATGATTATGACCAGGGATTGTTCGGTATAATCATGATCCGTAATGTTATAAATGATGTGGTAAAATTCCTCATTGGTCCGTAGTGCATTGATGGGCAATTGTTGGCATGATCATGACCATTGGTGATAACACGATTATCCTTGGCCCGTAGTGCATGGATAATTCATAGAAGATGGCAGATATCATGTTCTACTTGACTATTCTAATGGATTGCTTATTCCGCTGTTGTTAAAATTGTTGTTTATTATATTCTATGAGTTTAACACTGTTAAAGGTTAATGGTAATTTATTCTGCATTATCTTGGTCATAATATTTCTTACTGGGCTAGTTGAGCTCACCCTTTTGCTTTCATTGTTCTCTTCAGGAAATGAGAACGTAGCCGGGACTAGTCGGGGAATGGAGTGACGGTCCGAGATGGTGGCTATAGTAGTCCTCACTGTTTTATAAAATAGTGTGATAATAATTTATAATGAGGACTTTATTTGAGTTTGGATACTGTCTACGAGACGATATATGTATTGAAACTCTCAGCTACGTTTTGTCGTATTGTATAAATGAAATTTGTATTTAAGTTCTGTACCATATATTTGGCGACTCAGAATGGGCGATGTATACATATTTTGGGGGCGTCACACTACATATCCTTTCAAGTGCTCAAAATCACTATAGGATATAATTTACTGTTGGGAAAACCTTGGATCCATATGGCAGGAGCCATCCCATCCACTCTTCATCAACAACTCAAGTATATCATCAACAGTAATCTGGTCACTGCCAATGCTGAACCAGAGTATCTTGTCAAAAGTGATGTACCTCTCATTAGTTTCAATGAAGAAGTTGAGCAAGTTAGTTTCCAATCCCTTGAGGTGAGCAACACTCACTATCAACCCATCAGGGCTCCAGCTCTGAAACCTAAAGTTTTTGCCGAAGTAATGTCGGCCGTTCAAGAGATGATATCCTTGGGTTTCCAACCAGGACAATGGTTAGGAAAAAATCATCAAGGAATCAAATGCCCAATTCAAGTTCCCAGCTAGACAGTAAAAGCCAAACTAGGGTACTTTTTTGGGTCAAGCCACAGGAACCCGCATAAGCATACACTAGTTCCTTCATCTACAAGGTTGTTGCCTAAACCTACAGATGCAGATTCTATAAGGCCTCTAAGGACAATTCTTGTCTCTGTGGCAGGTTTGCTATTTCCTAAGTCGATACCGATTAACAAAAAAGAAGTCTTGATTCCAGACCCTGACCCAAATATGGAGGAAAGGAATCAAAGGCGCAAACAAGAGATAAAGAGACGTTTGTCTAACATGTGCATCTTGATACATACAGAGGGTATGAATAATGACATCCCAGATGATGATTGTCCAGACATCATGGTCATCATTCAAGAGGAGGAGGATGATAACCGCCCCTTCATCACAGCTACCCACCAGGACTTGGCCCTCGACAATTGGAGTAGCACTCCTTGCATTTGCCAAAAAGGGAAAAACGGTAGAAAATCCCTCTACCCTGTAGATAGCAATAACTGCTTACTTTTGTTGCATAGTATTAGCAGTTATTTTTGTAATGCTATGCCAACACTCTGTATGATCAAACAGTTTCATATATTAAGTGAAAGCATTTTGTTTCAGGTCTTTAAAGTTAGATTAACCTAAACTTGCTGATGGAGTGCCTATTCTTCACAAGGACTGCAACTTTGATGTAAAGTTGAACTCTGACTTGATAAAGATTGAATAAGAGGACTATGAGGAGCCTAAGGAGATCAAAGAATTGGTCGAAGACAAACCCAAGCCAAATCTTGATCAAACCACCCCTTTTAACCTCGAAACCTTAGAAAACCCCAAATAAATCTAGATTAGAACGGATCTTACCCCTAGCAAAAGGAATGACATGGTTACTCTATTGACCCAATTCCAAGATGTGTTTGTATGGTCTCATGAAGACATAATCGGTTTGTCAACTAACGTCGTCATTCATCGCCTAACCATTAAAAAGGGATTCAAGCCAGTCAAACAAAAACTCAGACGATTAAAACCTGAGTGGAGTTTGTAAGTCAAGGAAGAAATTGTGAAACAATTTCTAGCCAACATCATCATGGTATCAACATACCCTGAGTGGCTATCCAACATAGTCCCCGTACCTAAACCCGAAGGGAAGGTACGAGTATGCGTGGATTACAGGGATCTGAACAAAGCTAGTCTCAAAGAAAACTTTCCCGTACCATTCATCCACATACGCATTGATAATACATCTCAGTATGGCATGTACTCCTTTGTTGACTACTTTACTGGGTACCACCAAATCATGGTTGCTGAAGAGGATCGTGAGAAAACAGCATCTATCACTCGTTGGGGAACCTTTTGCTACAGACAGTTGTCATTCGTCCTCATCAATGTCGGAGCTACTTTAATAACCAAGAATTTCTGTGATACATTGTAAATAAGTATTACCTAATCAATAATATTTTATGGATGATGACATGATTATGTGGTTAGTATGTTATAATATTTAAAGAAAGTCTCACTAATAAGTTATATAAGTTAGTGAATTAACTTAAGTATTTTAATAATCTAGGAAATAGATTTAAGAGGTTAAACCCTAAGTAAGTATTCAATAAACTTGAATAAGACAAGTCTAATTGGGTTATGTAAGTTAATTAACATTATTGATTGATGTGAATGTGTAAATATCAATAATAATGAGTAATAGTTCATGAGATAATAGGGTTAATATTACTAAGGAGGGCTAGTAGTTTAAACAAGCCCAATAATTATTTAAGTATTGAACTTGTAGATAATTTGATTGTTGAGCTAGCCCACTATTGAATTTAATGGGCAAGTATGCTAGTAGCAAATTATTTAAGGGTGGGGGCCCAAGTTCATATTAATTAGTAAGTCAAACTAGTTAATTAAAAGTCCAATAGGTTAGTTGTGGAAAGCCCAAAACATCTTTTATAATGGCCCAACTTGTAGCCCAATTGATGAGGGTACTTTAGACATTTAGTATGCTAGATATTTCAATGGAAACAAAAGCAAAACTTGGAGATAAGAAGGCCACTTGGCCGGCCAAAGATAAGGAGAGAAAGGGGGAATGAATGTCATCATTACAAGTTCCCAAATTCCAAAAGATATTTACTTAATGGGCTAGGTGTCATTTTGTTTATGGAGCCAACATATTAGTAAGTAATCTTGTAATAATTAAGAGAGAGAGAGGAGATATGTTAGTGGATTAGATATAGATATACTAATGTATCTATATATTTTGTCCAACACATTAAACTATCTTCTCTTTCATCTTTTATTTTATCTCATCTTACTTTTTCTTTAGTTAACCAAGCAAAACATAAGAGAGAGAGAGAGAGAGAGAGAGAAGTTCGGTGGGGAAGAGGAGAGAAAGAGGAAGGAAATTCACCATTGATGCACCCAAAGTTTATCTCTTACTTTGCAAGAAAAAGAAAGTGTGCCCAAAAATCAAGGTGAAAACTAATCTAGCTTATTCTTTTTATTTTGGTTGATTTTGGTTGTCTAAGGTTTATGATCTAGAGGTCTAAAACCCTCTATCTACATGTTTTATATGGTTTCATGTATGGATCTAACATATTTGAGTGTTAGAAAGTGAATCAAAAGGATAGAAAAGAAACTAGTTTCGTTTTGTAAGAAAACTCTAGTTTTTTCACATCCTTTGATCGACTACCGTTTTTTATCTACACCTTCTTTTTGTGATCCGTCAAAGAGGGGTGCTAGACATGTAAGTTAACTACTAAACCCAAGTGGTAGCATTCAAAAATGTTGAATACACAAGTGGTAGCAACTGTTTTAGCAAAAACAGTTTGGTCTTTTGAAAGAAAAATAAACTGTTTTTGGTCAGCCAAAGCAAGGGGTATTTTCGTCATTTTTCTGGCATTTAAAAATTCTGAAAAAATTTGGGAGAGTAATATGATGAGTTATCTTTCAAACCCAAGTGGAATCACCTAAAAAGGAGTTGTAGATTTCCGTATGGACTGAATTTAGCAAAGTAGGTAAAAGCTAAAAATCCCAAAACGGGGTCTGCCCAAAATTTTGAAAGGGCAATTTCGGCCACTTAAGTTACGAAATAAATTCCGGCCTTTTGGGATATGAAAATATATGTCATAAATTAGCTCCTGTCCAAAAATGAGCTCATTCCGACTTAAAATGACCAAGTTATGATCATTTCAATATTTAGGTTTTTCGGACGAAAATCGCTATAACCGGAGTTTTATAACTCCGATGGCCACGAAATTTAAACTAGAGGGTCACGTTAACATGTATGAGATTATGCCAAGAGATGGGAATTTCTGGAGTTGAGCATGATGGGGCTAATTTCTTAAGCCACGCACTAAAAATGATTTTTGAAAAATAGTAAAAGAAATTGAAAAATTACGGAAAAATACTTTTTGTGTATGAAATACATGTATATAAGTATGGCCAAAGGATAGAAAAATAATAAGTTGATTTGGTATTTTCGTAAAAGAGATATGGAAACCAGCTTGCTGGATTGGAAAAAATGTTGAATCCAGTTTGATGGATTGAAAGATTTAGAATCCAGTTTGATGGATTGAAGGATTTAGAATCCAGTCTTGCTGGATTGGAAGTTTGTTGAATCCAGTTTGCTGGATTAGTCAATCAAGGTGGCTGGATTGCATGTTTGTATAATCTAGACTATGATGTTAGTATTCATCTTACTAGATTATAAAGAAGAGCTAATAAAAGGAAAGATTAAGTGTTAAATCATAAGAAATATGACAAAGTAAATAATATATTATCAAAGAATGATAATAATAAGAATTTTTTCAGGTAATTGATTATGTGGATAAGTAAATTGCTGATAGAGTAATTGTATTATAATATAAAGTATGATATGCTGATTGTAAGATCAATTTTAACAATGATAGGTCTTTATAATAAAGAGTTTAATTAAATTGTGTAGCAGTAGATCGCAGTCAAGGCAAGTTCTCTAACTCAAACTTGAGTTATTCTTTTCAAAGCATGTTAGTGAATAATTATTGTTTATTATTCACATCCATATTGATTATTGATGCTCACACTCAGTGCAATTAAATTCCTGTTCTATTATTATTGAACTGTGAATTAGTTAAAGTTCTTTTATTCATGCACTGTTTAAGATATGGATCTATGCTCATTGTATCGGCTAGATCAAATATGTTTAAATTTGTTAAACCAAATATGTTGTTAAAAGCTTTTCTTCACCAATTGATTTGGTAAGGACTCACAACTGAGAAAAAGAACAATTTGATTAAAGCATTAATGAAAAACAATTATTACTCGTAAATTAAGTGTTTATGCATAATACACCGGGTATGAAAGGCTGATCCCCTTGATTACCAAAACTTATTAAAAGGACCAGTTTAAATACTGACAACCTTAGAATATGTTCATGGTCATTATGACCACTCAGTATCTGTTATTCGAATATTCAGTTATCAAGACTTAATTCTTGTTCTTTCGCAATTAATTTCTATTGTTGAACATTGAACGATAAATTTCTTGCTAATCATGATATATCTTCTTTGTACTTAAACTTGCTAAGCAAATTAGTTGCTTACCCTTGCTATATCATGACATTTATTTCAGCCAAGCCAGAGAGTTCAAGTAAGAAGGACAAGGGCAAGGGAAAGGTCCAAGAATAGTTATTATAAATGTTTAAGTATCATGAAATACTATGTTTGATGTTTATGTAAACCTTTTGTGTTACTTTATGTAACTTATGTAAGGTATGTTTATGTTAAGGTAATAGACCTTGGGGTATTGTATAAGACTTTATTATAATGAACAACGTATGTTTATTATTCCGCAATAGTATATAGAATGCTTATGTTGATGATGGATAGTGAGCACCAAACCCGGGGTTGAGAACTCGGATTTGGGGGCATCACAGATTGGTATCAGAGCTGTAGGTTATAAATTTAGGATGCGAAACTTAGGTTATAACCTTAGAAGAAAACTCGTATAGAGTATGATAAGAGGTGAATTATGGAGATTCATCTAGTATGCAGTGTACATAATAAAATATTGGTTCATTTTATCAATGAATATATTTTATTGTGATACTGATGTTGTGTTTGTTTGGTTATAGGATGCCTGAGGAAGGACAAGGTAGCCATACAGTCGAGCAAGAGCCGTTAGATCCGGTAGAGGATCATGCTGTTAGTGACGAGCGTGATGAGGATGTGATGGAGGTTTTGTTTGAAAATAACATAGCGCTGGGGAATGCCACTCATCAGTTTACTGAAACTCAATACAAGGAACTGGCATATCAGTCTCAGAACGAGCTTGCTGAGATGAAGATACAGTTGCAGGAGCAGACGACCTTAGCTACTCATATGGTTGCCAAGAATGCTGAGCTGAGAGAGATATTAGAACAAGAGCATAATAAGTTTGCGATATTGAGTATTGAGCATCAGGCGTTACACCTGAGATTTGACTTAGAGATCGCTGATGAGGATGCCTGGGTCCAAGCAGCGAGAAGAGTGGATCAGCTAGAGGTTAAGGCAGAGGCTGGACGAGTTAGGATGGAGTCCTTGGGACGGGCTTTAGATGCAGCATATACTGGTCCCCAAGTGGGAGTGAGGAGATCCTTTGAGATAGGCGAGTCGAGTCGAGCTGTTAGACGTCGACTTATGGATGGACTCTTTCCACCCGAGCAGGAGCATTCAGGCGCAACCTCTCCAGACGCGCAGTGATAGTTTAATAGCTTTCTATTGTTTATAGATGTGGTAGTACCCCTTTTGATTATTAGGGTTGTGTGTTTGATGTAAACCTCAGTAGGTGCGAGGTAGTATGTAAATATGATGTATCCCCATATTATGTGAATAGGGGAGTATGTCTTTTGGTAGATCCCATCTTTTGATGTTTAAAAATGGGATAGTTAACGTTTATAAAAATATGCTAAGTATGTGAATATATGACTCTAAAATTTGGTATATGAATATAAATGCATTATTATAATTACATGTTGGATCAAATAGAAAAGTATTAAGAATTAAAATGAGAAGTTGTCTATTTGAAAATTAGTAAATCGAATATGTTAATTCAGCAAGCTGGATATGTTAATTCAGCAAGCTGGATATGTTAATTCAGCAAACTGAATGTGTAATTCAGTAAGCTGAATATGTGAATTTAGTAAGATGAATATGTTAATTTAGCAAGCTGAATTAGTCAATTTAGCAGGTTGAATTCGATAATACAACATTATGATAATATGATTGTTAGAGTTTAAATTACATGTTATATTTTAAACCCTTAGAAGATATATCATATAATTAAACTCGATATAATAAATTAAGGTTTTGTTTAATTAGATAATGCTGCCAAGACGTCAAAATCGTAACCAGAGGGAGGAACGTTCTGTGAACAATGAAAGAAATCAAGATGACCCAATGCAAAACTTCGCTGATATGATAGCTCAAGCTATGCGAACTCGTACACCTGCAGCAAGGGGGCAAGCGAATAATAGATTGGCAAATTTTAAAGATTTTAAAGCTGTAGGACCACCAGAATTTAGCAGAACTACGGACCCTATAGTGGCTCAAACATGGGTGAAAGAGATGGAAAAGGTCTTTATCATTGCAAGGGTAGCCGAAGAGCAAAAGACGGCTTTTGCTACCTACTTGATGAAAGGTGAGGCTAATTACTGGTGGGAGACGAACCAAGCTAGAGCCGGAACAGAGGTAGTGACATGGACCAGGTTTAAGGAGTTATTCTTAGAAAGTTATTTCTCGGAGGCCATGCAAGCCAGAATGGAAATGCAGTTTCTTAAATTAAAGCAAGAAAACATGTCAGTTGCCGAATATGCAGCAAAATTTAATGAGCTAGCCAGATTTGCACCTCATCAGGTGGATACAGAACTACGGAAGGCACGTAGGTTTGAAAATGGGCTGAAGCCGTGGATTCACAGTAAGGTTGAAGTGTTGCAAATTGCTACCTTCTCAACACTGTTAGAAAAAGCCATCATTGTAGAAGGTAGTAGTGAGGCAGTTTCTAGATTCAATCGAGAGAAGAATGAGAAGAAAATTGAAGGTGGTCATCAAGGTGCGAGTAGTGGTGGCAGTAACAGCAGGAAACGTAAGTGGAACAACAGTGGAAATGAATCAGGAGCGCAACCAGGGAATACTCAGCAGAAGAAGGAAGCGTGTTTGAGGTGTGGAAAGAATCACTCTGGAGAGTGTATGAAAGGGAAAAACGTCTGTTATAATTGTGGCCAAGAAGGACATATTTCACCAAATTGTCCTAAGCCGAAGAAAGGTGGTTGTTTTTCTTGTGGAGGAACGGGGCACCGATTCAAGGATTGTCCATTGAAGAAGAATACAGATAGAGGAAGTGGAAACAAGAGCAGTTCAACAAAGTTAACTATTGGAGGGCCAACACAGCAGAGCAAGCCGACAGCCCGAACGTTCAACATGACTGTGCAAGATGCAGTTGCATCAAAGGAAGTGGTGTCAGGTATTATTCTGATCAATAATATAAATGCTTACGTATTATTTGATTCGGGAGCTACCTGTTCATTTGTGTCTGATGAATTTGCTAGAAGATTAAACTTACCATTTGAAAAGTTAAAGAACCCAATGAATATAGAAGTTGCAAATAAAGAAGTGATCCCTGTAGAGTTTATCCATAACAACTGTGGTGTGGATATAAGGGGACATAAGTTAAGCGTGAATTTAATCCCGATACGCTTAGGAGAATTTGATGTTATCTTAGGGATGGATTGGTTGTTTAACCATGAGGTAGTTATAGACTGTCAGAAGAAGAGTATACGCCTTAAGACACCGAGTAAGTCTAAGGTTGTATTTTATGGTAGCAAGTCGCCAAGGCAAACAAGTTGTCTGACAATGATGCAAGCCAGAAGAATGTTACGAAAAGGCTGTGAAGGTTATTTGGCTCATGTAGTGGATACACGGGTTGTGAATTCGGACATGGGACAGATACCTATAGTTAATGAGTTTGGGGATGTCTTTCCAGAAGAACTTCCGGGACTTCCTCCAGACAGAGAAATAGAGTTTGTGATTGATTTAGTACTGGGGACAGCGCCGATATCAAAAGAGCCGTATCGAATGGCTCCAGTAGAAATGAAAGAGTTGATGATCCATCTACAAGAGTTGTTGGATAAGAAGTACATCCAACCTAGTGTATCTCCGTGGGGAGCACCGGTGTTGTTTGTAAAGAAGAAGGATGGTTCGATGAGGTTGTGTATGGATTATAGAGAATTGAATAAGGTGACAATCAAGAACAAATATCCGTTACCAAGAATAGACGATCTGTTTGATCAACTTAAGGGAGCGAGATGTTTTTCGAAGATTGACCTAAGAACTGGTTATCATCAGTTGAAGGTGAGAACAGAAGATGTACCAAAGACAGCATTTAGAACTCGTTACGGTCATTATGAGTTCCTAGTGATGTCGTTTGGACTGACAAACGCACCAGCTGCTTTTATGGACTTGATGAACAGAGTATTTAAACCGTATTTGGATAAATTTGTGGTGGTGTTCATTGATGACATTTTGGTTTATTCGAAGACTGAAGAGGAGCATGCTGAACATCTACGAATTATGTTGGAAACCTTAAAGAAAGAGAAGTTATATGCTAAATTTTCAAAGTGTGAGTTCTGGTTGAAGAGAGTTCAATTTCTGGGGCATGTCATCGATAACGAGAAAATTTCTGTTGATCCAGCAAAAGTAGAAGCGGTGAAAAATTGGAGACATTCGAAAACACCGACAAAGATTAGAAGTTTCTTGGGATTGGCAGGATATTATCGAAGGTTTATTCAGGATTTCTCGAAGATAGCGACGCCATTAACTAATCTGACAAGGAAGACTGTTAAGTATGTATGGACGAAAAAGTGTGAACAAAGTTTTCAGGAATTAAAGAAGCGACTAAGTGAAGCACCTGTGTTATCTTTACCAGATAGTACGGGAGGTTTTACAGTGTATAGTGATGCGTCACACAAGGGACTTGGTTGTGTATAAATGCAGAATGGTAAAGTCATTGCGTACGCGTCACGACAGTTAAAAGACTATGAGAAGGGATACCCTACCCATGACCTTTAGTTGACTGCGGTAGTATTTGCCCTTAAGATTTGGAGACATTATCTCTACGGAGAAAAGTGTGAGATATACACAGATCACAAGAGTCTAAAGTACATCTTTACACAAAAGAAATTAAACATGAGGCAGAGGAGAGGGTTGGAATTGATCAAGGACTATGATTGTGATATTCTATATCATCCGGGAAAGGCTAATGTGGTGGCAGATGCTTTAAGCAGAAAGAGCTAAGAAAAATTGTTTGTATTAACAGACCAGGAAGAGTTAGTAAGAGAAATGGAGAAAATGGAGTTGGAGGTGAAAAATCCGAAGAATTCAGATAACATAATAGAAATGGAAGCAAGTCCAACTTTATTAGACAAGGTGAAAGAATCACAAGGGAATGATGAAGAATGTGATAACATAAAGAAGCGGTTGGCTGAAGGCGAAGAGCTGAAGTATAAGATCGACGGTACTAGATATTTGAGATTTGAAGGAAGAATTTGGGTACCTGCAGTACCAGAGTTACGAGAAGAGATTCTTCAAGAAGCGCATAATATGAGATACTCAATACACCCAGGAAGCACGAAGATGTATCAAGATTTGCGTCAACATTATTGGTGGCCAAACATGAAGAGAGAGGTTGCTGAATGCGTCAGCCACTGCTTAACTTGTCAAAGAGTCAAGGCAGAGCATCAACGACCAAGTGGATTATTACAGCCGTTGGAAATTCCAGAATGGAAATGGGAGCACGTCACGATGGATTTTATGGTAGGACTTCCAGCAACACAGAAGGGTTACGATGCTATATGGGTAATTGTCGACCGTCTTACAAAGTCAGCACACTTTTTGCCGATCAAGATTAGGTATAATTTGGATCAACTAGCAAAATTGTATATCAAGGAAATTATTTCGAGACATGGAGTGCCAGTATCAATCGTGTCTGATAGAGATCTGCGCTTCACTTCAAACTTTTGGAGAAGTCTTCAAGAAAGAATGGGGACACAATTAAGGTTGAGTACTGCGTATCATCCACAGACAGATGGGCAAAGTGAGAGAACGATTCAAACCTTAGAGGATATGCTCAGAGCCCGTGTGATGGATTTCAAGGGAAGCTGGGAAGATCATCTTCCGTTGGTGGAGTTTGTGTATAACAATAGTTATCATGCAAGCATTGGTATGCCACCGTATGAAGCCCTGTATGGGAGAAAGTGCAGAACGCCCTTATGTTGGGACGAGGTAGGTGAAAGAAGATTGTTGGGGCCAGAATTGGTTCAGCAGACGGTGGAGATTGTCAAAGTGATAAGAGCTCGACTAGTAGCAGCTCAAGATCGACAAAAGAAGTACGCATATATTCATCGCAAGAAAAGAGATTTCGAAGCGGGAAGCTACGTATTTCTGAAGGTATCGCCTTGTAAGGGGAAGATAAGATTTGGGAAGAAAGGTAAACTGAGTCCAAGGTTTATTGGACCGTTTGAAATACTGAAGAAGATAGGGGAAGTCGCGTATGAGGTAGCTCTACCTCCTGAACTGGAACATATTCACAATGTGTTTCATGTGTCAGTGTTGCGTCCGTACAAGCCGGATTACAAGCATGTGATATCATACGAGCCGATTCAAGTCGAGAAAGATTTATCGTACGAGGAGGTTCCTATAGAAATTTTGGATAGGAAATAGCAGAAATTGAGAAATAAGGTTATACATTCTGTTAAAGTGCTCTGGAGGAACCACAATGCTGAAGAAGCTACGTGGGAACTCGAGAAAAAGATGAGGAAAGAGTTTCCAAATCTTTTTGAATAACCTTAATGAAATTCCGGGGACGGAATTCTTATAAGGAGAGGAGAATGTAATAACCAAGAATTTTTGTGATACATTGTAAATAAGTATTACCTAATCAATAATATTTTATGGATGATGACATGATTATGTGGTTAGTATGTTATATTATTTAAAGAAAGTCTCACTAATAAGTTATATAAGTTAGTGAACTAACTTAAGTATTTTAATAATCTATGAAATAGATTTAAGAGGTTATACCCTAAGTAAGTATTCAATAAACTTGAATAAGACAAGTCTAATTGGGTTATGTAAGTTAATTAACATTATTGATTGATGTGAATGTGTAAATATCAATAATAATGAGTAATAGTTCATGAGATAATAGTGTTAATATTACTAAGGATGGCTAGTAGTTTAAACAAGCCCAATAATTATTCAAGTATTGAACTTGTAGATAATTTGATTGTTGAGCTAGCCCACTATTGAATTTAATGGGCAAGTATGCTAGTAGCATAATTATTTAAGGGTGGAGGCCCAAGTTCATATTAATTAGTAAGTCAAACTAGTTAATTAAAAGTACAATAGGTTAGTTGTGGAAAGCCCAAAACATCTTTTATAATGGCCCAACTTGTAGCCCAATTGATGAGGGTACTTTAGACATTTAGTATGCTAGATATTTCAATGGAAACAAAAGTAAAACTTGGAGATAAGAAGGCCACTTGGCCGACCAAAGATAAGGAGAGAAAGGGGGAATGAATGTCATCATTACAAGCTCCCAAATTCCAAAAGATATTTACTTAATGGGCTAGGTGTCATTTTGTTTATGGAGCCAACATATTAGTAAGTAATCTTGTAATAATTAAGAGAGAGAGAGGAGATATGTTAGTGGATTAGATATAGATATACTAATGTATCTATATATTTTGTCCAACACATTAAACTATCTTCTCTTTCATCTTTTATTTTATCTCATCTTACTTTTTCTTTAGTTAACCAAGCAAAACATAAGAGAAAGAGAGAGAGAGAGAGAGAGAGAGAGAGAGAGAGAAGTTCGGTGGGGAAGAGGAGAGAAAGAGGAAGGAAATTCATCATTGATGCACCCAAAGTTTATCTCTTACTTTGCAAGAAAAAGAAAGTGTGCCCAAAAATCAAGGTGAAAACTAATCTAGCTTATTCTTTTTATTTTGGCTGATTTTGGTTATCTAAGGTTTATGATCTAGAGGTCTAAAACCCTCTACCTACATATTTTATATGGTTTCATGTATGGATCTAACATATTTGAGTGTTAGAAAGTGAATCAAAAGGATAGAAAAGAAACTAGTTTCGTTTTGTAAGAAAACTCTAGTTTTTTCACATCCTTTGATCGACTACCGTTTTTTATCTACACCTTCTTTTTGTGATCCGTCAAAGAGGGGTGCTAGATATGTAAGTTAACTACTAAACCCAAGTGGTAGCATTCAAAAATATTGAATACACAAGTGGTAGCAACTATTTTAGCAAAAATAGTTTGGTCTTTTGAAAGAAAAATAAACTATTTTTGGTCAGTCAAAGCAAGGGGTATTTTCGTCATTTTCCTTGCATTTAAAAATTCTGGAAAACTTTGGGAGAGTAATATGATGAGTTATCTTTTAAACCCAAGTGGAATCACCTAAAAAGGAGTTGTAGATTTCTGTATGGACTGAATTTAGCAAAGTAGGTAAAAGCTAAAAATCCCAAAACGGGGTCTGCCCAAAATTTTGAAAGGGCAATTTCGGCCACTTAAATTACGAAATAAATTCCGGTCTTTTGGGACATGAAAATATATGTCATAAATTAGCTCCTGTCCAAAAATGAGCTCATTCCGACTTAAAATGACCAAGTTATGATCATTTCAATATTTAGGTTTTTCGGACGAAAATCGCTATAACCGGAGTTTTATAACTCCGATGGCCACGAAATTTAAACTGGAGGGTCACGTTAACATGTATGAGATTATGCCAAGAGATGGGAATTTCTGGAGTTGAGCATGATGGGGCTAATTTCTTAAGCCACGCACTAAAAATGATTTTTGAAAAATAGTAAAAGAAATTGAAAAATTACGGAAAAATACTTTTTGTGTATGAAATACATGTATATAAGTATGGCCAAAGGATAGAAAAATAATAAGTTGATTTGGTATTTTCGTAAAAGAGATATGGAACCAGCTTGCTGGATTGGAAAAAATGTTGAATCCAGTTTGATGGATTGAAAGATTTAGAATCCAGTTTGATGGATTGAAGGATTTAGAATCCAGTCTTGCTGGATTGGAAGTTTGTTGAATCCAGTTTGCTGGATTAGTCAATCAAGGTGGCTGGATTGCATGTTTGTATAATCTAGACTATGATGTTAGTATTCATCTTACTAGATTATAAAGAAGAGCTAATAAAAGGAAAGATTAAGTGTTAAATCATAAGAAATATGACAAAGTAAATAATATATTATCAAAGAATGATAATAATAAGAATTTTTTCAGGTAATTGATTATGTGGATAAGTAAATTGCTGATAGAGTAATTGTATTATAATATAAAGTATGATATGCTGATTGTAAGATCAATTTTAACAATGATAGGTCTTTATAATAAAGAGATTAAATTAAATTGTGTAGCAGTAGATCGCAGTCAAGGCAAGTTCTCTAACTCAAACTTGAGTTATTCTTTTCAAAGCATGTTAGTGAATAATTATTGTTTATTATTCACATCCATATTGATTATTGATGCTCGCACTCAGTGCAATTAAATTCCTGTTCTATTATTATTGAACTGTGAATTAGTTAAAGTTCTTTTATTCATGCACTGTTTAAGATATGGATCTATGCTCATTGTATCGGCTAGATCAAATATGTTTAAATTTGTTAAACCAAATATGTTGTTAAAAGCTTTTCTTCACCAATTGATTTGGTAAGGACTCACAACTGAGAAAAAGAACAATTTGATTAAAGCATTAATGAAAAACAATTATTGCTCGTAAATTAAGTGTTTATGCATAATACACCGGGTATGAAAGGCTGATCCCCTTGATTACCAAAACTTATTAAAAGGACCAGTTTAAATACTGACAACCTTAGCATATGTTCATGGTCATTATGACCACTCAGTATCTGTTATTCGAATATTCAGTTATCAAGACTTAATTCTTGTTCTTTCGCAATTAATTTCTATTGTTGAACATTGAACGATAAATTTCTTGCTAATCATGATATATCTTCTTTGTACTTAAACTTGCTAAGCAAATTAGTTGCTTACCCTTGCTATATCATGACATTTATTTCAGCCAAGCTAGAGAGTTCAAGTAAGGAGGACAAGGGCAAGGGAAAGGTCCAAGAATATTTATTATAAATGTTTAAGTATCATGAAATACTATGTTTGATGTTTATGTAAACCTTTTGTGTTACTTTATGTAACTTATGTAAGGTATGTTTATGTTAAGGTAATAGACCTTGGGGTATTGTATAAGACTTTATTATAATGAACAACGTATGTTTATTATTCCGCAATAGTATATAGAATGCTTATGTTGATGATGGATAGTGAGCACCAAACCTGGGGTTGAGAACTCGGATTTGGGGGCATCACAGCTACCTATCAGCGAGCCATTATTGCTCTTTTCCACGATTTAATGCACAAAGAGATAGAAGTCTATGTGGATGACATCATTGTCAAGTCCCAAAGGGAAGAAGACCATATAGACCATCTTAAGAAGCTCTTCAACTGGTTGTGCAAGTACAACTTAAAGCTAAATTCGGCCAACTGCACCTTGGGCGTCAAGTCAAGCAAGGTGCTCGGATTCCTAATGAGTCATAAAGGCATTGAGCTGGATCCTGCAAAAATTCAAGCCATTACTAAGATGCACATGCCCCAGACAGAGAGGGAAATACGGGGATTTTTGGGAAGAATTAACTTCGTCAGTCGATTCATCTCCCAACTCACAATAACCTATGAGCCTATATTCAAGTTGTTAAGGAAGAACTCCTCCAAGAAATGGAACGAAGAGTGTTAAAAAGCCTTCCTTTCCATTAAAGAGCAACTAATCAAAGCTCATGTCTTGGTAACTCCTAGAGTTGACGTTCCCCTATTTATGTACCTGTCAATCAATGACAATGCCATGGACTGCATGCTGGGTCAAAAAGATGATAGAGGTCAAGATTGAGCTATCTATTACCTCAGCAAAAGATTCAGCATCACTGAGCATAAGTATACCTTGATTGAGAAGACTTGTTGTGCATTAGCATAGGCTTCCATGAGATTACAGAATTATCTCCATGGTCACACAACTCATCTCATATCTTGTATGGATCCTCTCAAGTACGTGTTCAGCAAACCCATGTTGAATTGTCGACTGTCCAAATGGTAGTTGATCCTCTAGCAATTTGACATCATCTACGTGACTCAAAAGTCTATCAAAGGTCAAGGAATTGCGAATCAACTGGCCGCCCCACCAACCGGGGATTTCAAACCATTGGAAACATATTTCCCTTATGAAGGGGTAATGATAATTCAACAATACCATCAGGACAATACACCCCAATCTTGGAGGATGTATTTTGATAGAGCTATAAACATGGAAGGTGCCGAAGCTGGAGCAGTTTTAGTATCTATTTCAGGAGAATAATATCCCATTGCCATCAAATTGCAGTTTGTCAACACCAACAACACAGCTGAGTATGAAGGCTATATAATGGGGTTAAAACTAGCCCAATCCATGGGCGTCAAATGGTTAACTGTCTTTGGAGATTCTGAACTGGTAATCAGACAGACCACTGGGGTCTATTACACCAAGGAATTACATTTGCTGCCTTACCATCGACAAGTTATCTAGATGGCTTCGGAGTTTGAAGAAATATCCTTCCTCCACATTCCTCGGAACAGGAATGACTTTGCTGACGCACTAGTAACTTTGGCCTCCTTAATCAACATACCTGAAAGATGATGCATTCAAAACATCACATTTTCCCGCCAAAAGGCTCCAGCCTACGGGAATTACATCGGAGAAGTATCGGATGAGCTACCTCCCATCCAACACCCTTGGTACTAGTCTATCAAGGAGTATCTATAAGATGGATCTACGCCCATTGGGGCGAGTCAAGCTGAAAGGAAGTGGATCCATAGAATGGTCATGAAATTCTATCTGAGCGGAGAAGCAAACTACAAAAGAGATGCAGGACTAGGCCTTCTAAGATGCCTAGACAAAGACCAAGCTCAGAGACTCATGGATGAAATCCATGGTGGAGTATGTGGCCCACACATGAGCAGCCCTCTACTTGTCAGGAAAATCTTAAGAACATGGCATTATTGGCTCTCTCTCAAAGCTGACTATGATGATCACGTCAAGAGATGTTATCAATGCCAAATTCATGGGAATGTTATCCACGCCCTTCCAAGGGATCTCCATAATATGAGTTCGTCATGGCCCTTCTCAATGTGGGGAATGGACGTTATCGGGCCAATCGACCCCAAAGCCAATAATGGTCATTGGTTTATCCTCACCATGATCGACTATTTCACCAAGTAGATTGAATTAGCCTCTTCCCCCAGGGTTACTAAAGAGGTGATCATTGGTTTCATCAGAAACAATGTCATTTGTCGATACGGACAACCAGAGGTGATCGTATCAGACAATTCCAAAACCCTCAACAACCAAATGACAGTAAATTCCACATCAAGCATCTCAACTCCATCATCTATCGTCCAACGATGAATGGTATTGTTGAAGCGGCTAATAAGAATATCAAAAAGATCATGCAAAAGATGTCCACCAATCATAAAGGATTGCCTGACCAGTTTCCTCTGACTCTATTAGCCTACAGAACATCAATGCATACTTCCACTGGGCCAACCCCCTACTCATTAACCTATGGCATGGAAGCAGTGCTCCCCATAGAGGTGGAAATGGAATCCCTGAGAGTGTTGATAGACGCTCAGCTGGATGAAGACCAATGGTTATAAGATCGGTACCACTAATTGTCTCTAATAGATGAAAGGCGGGCCACATCCATCTTCCATGGTCAGTTATACCAACAGAGGATAGCTCGATCCTACAACAAGAAAGTCCAGCTACGACAATTCAAAGAAAATGACTTGGTCTTGAAGAAGGTCCTTGATAACCAAGATCAATCTAAAAGAAAATTCTCCCCAAACTGGGAAGGCCCGTTTGTTGTCAAGGAGGTATTGACAGGAGGAGCCCTCAGATTACAAGATATGGATGGCGAGGAATTTCCCCAACTCATCAACTCGAACACCGTGAAACGGTACTATGTCTGAAGTTACCTGCAAACCAGCATCCTGATTTTGGAACATCTGATCCATCAGTTAATTTAGGTTTTCAAAACCTTTCACTACATACAACATCAGTTTGTCTCACCAGGGACGAACTACGCAGACCTGATCTCACCAATACATGGGAGTACATAGGCAGCCATTTTTATGGTCCGATCTAACCTTTACAAAAAACAAAAACCCTTCCTCATCACATCAGTTTGTCCCAACAGGGACGAACTACACAGACCTGATCTCCCCAATACACGGGAGTACGTAGGCAGCCATTTTATGGTCAGGTCTAACTACAGAAAAAATAAAAAAAATCACTACACCCTTCAACATACAGCTTTCAACCATTTCACGCTAGGTTGGAACTACATAGACCTGATCTCCCCCTCATCAATGGGAGTACGTAGGCAGCCATTCACGGTGTGGTCTCACCCTTACCAAAAATACAAAACCCTGTTAACAGTACTGGGATCACCCTTCAAACCTTTAAACCAAACCAAAAAAGATGGAACTACTTGATCTCCCTAATACACAGGAATACATCGGTGACCATCTGTGGGGTAGTTAAACCATACTTCATCGACTTAGACCATAGGGATGGAACTACCTGGTCTCCCCACACAAATGGGAGAACAAATCGGTGACCATCTATGCTACGGTTGAATCCTCAAAGAGAAACACCAATCCATAAGAGAAGGAACTACCTTGTCTCCTACATACAAGGGAGTACCGACGACCATCTGTGGTGCGGTCAACCTCAGAGAGGAAAGCCAAAATCCTCTCCATAAACACATTTAAAAACCAGTCCCAAGACACCAAAGGGTAGGGGAATATAAAGATCAACGATCCATTCTGAAAGATCCTGAGATGTCTCAATGTCCATCCAGCAAGGAGGAGTTCAACATACATCAAGATCACAAGCCCTGGAGAACAGGAAACTATCATGGAAGTAACAAGGCATATCTAAAAAGGGAAGTGGACCAAAACATAATTCCTTGCCATATAATACTATTTGATATATAAAATGTATCCTATACATGATAAAAATGGCTAATCTAGTCTATGTAGGAAAATTAAAGTTAATCTACAAACTAGTGGATAAGCGAGCCATCAAGTCTGCCATGGCATTTCTCTCAACAGATGGAGGTAAATCTATAAGCTCATGCCCTAGGGTATCCACATGAGCTAGGAGATCTACGACCATCTGAATGGTGCTACCGTGCTCATCATTGAATGCACTCATCTCTGCCATAATGTCAGTAGTATGAGATCTAAATGCAGTACTATTTGTAATGGTAGCATCTTGGGTAGATAGAGCATCATCCCGCTCAACAACAGCTGCGTCCCTAGATGATCGAGCCTCATCCCGCTCAACAACAGCGGTATTCCTGTGAGCTAGAGCGTCATCTCTCTCAACCGGATCGGCATCTCTATCAGAAAGAGCTGTCAACATCAAAGCCCTAGCCTGATCCCTCTCAAACGTCATCATATATAAACTTTACTCTAAATACTCTGCACAATATGGAGTCACAGCAGCAGGAATACTTGGGGAATCAACCAAAGCTACTGACAAACCAGTAAATAGCTCATCCTCGATGGGAGAATCAGGGTACTCCATAGGCTCCCCACTATCAGAATCAATACCTAGCTCTGAGGATACAACCCTAGCCAATGCAATCTCTGCCTCCAACCATGTAGAATACTCTATAGAACGACCTGGATGGCTAGTCAAAAAGTTAGCCCTCTCACGCTGGGTCCAACAGGTATAAATCCTGGATAAATCCTTTACTGATAGAAGCCGAGATGACAAACGCTGACCCAATGCCCCGTCAAAGGGATGAACATCCTAAAACTGGTTAAACTGTGCCATAACAGCCAGTGGATGATATGTGGTCACACCCCTCAAACCGGCCAGGGGAAGATAGTCCATGCCAGCTGCATGAGTGATAAAGCTGTAGGGAGAGCTAAGCTCTGAACACATAAAAATATCAAACGAGTCCTCGATCCTTAACAAGAAAGCCGACCAAGAAGCAGCGTCTGTACACTCCGCCGGCTGAAAGGAGTATGACATGGCTATCTAATGGGAAAAATAATACACATGGCTTCAGAAAGTGTCAATCGGTCTCAAGTGTGTTATAAACCACACGTACAACAAGACCAAACTGCTTGTAAACAACCCTACATAATGGGTTTGGAAATAAATGGCTAATCTCAAGGTCTCTGCCATAATCATCGGTAAGATGGTATGTCCCTCCCGGAGAGCCCGGGCTACCATGATCATGCCGATATCCAGGTGGTCCATGTACAATGGCATGTACAAATAAGCCACTATACACATCAAGAGTATGTGTACCCAGGTGACACGCCAATCATCCTCAAAAATGGTGAAATGCCCAGAATATCGCAGATAACTGTCCAATGACCCAAATCTGTCAATCAAAAAACTTATAGACACTACATGCCCCGAGGAAATCTTGTTCTGGGTAACTCTGCACCTCAAGCTTGTAAAAGTCATAAATTGTTGGCTCATATTACCGATAACCATTCAAGCATAGGGCCTATCCAATGGCAAGTCTGTAAGACGCTCGTACTTCTCCAATGTGGGAGTCAACTCCTGGGTATCAAATCTGAATACCTGCCTATCTGGTATCCAATGCTCCAGTATGCACAAAGCCCTGTGGAACCTGAAATGTCATGAGGGTCATAGAGTGATGCAGCAACTGATCAACTGTCACCCGATCTAAGGAGGACAAACTGTTATACCACAATCTTAAGGAAGATGCCACCAACACTGGTGGGGTATGCTCAATCCAGCTAACTGAGGATGAAGACATCTGTAGGGCCGTGTCATAAGACCATCCAAGGATCAATACTAAACTCATCTCTGGAAATGTATGTCCATAACATAATGCATGAATAATAAACAAAAAATGACAATATGTTGTAGGGAATGGAAAACAGTATACATACATTCCTAAATACATCATCATCTAACTACATCATCTTTGTGTACAACTAAAAAATATAAAGAAATAAGGCACAGCCGCCCAACAACTAATAGAGGCCTATCAAAAGATATAACAAAAGCTGGGGCATAGCCACCCAATATCTAACAGAGGCCTATCAAAAGATATAGCGAGAAATACATCAAAAGAAGTCAATAGTTTTTATGTCCACATCATCCAACCTATATATCCGATGTAACTTCTCCTGAGTCACTAAATCTCTGCCAATAGGGATATCAGGTTGATACAACGGAGGATCTATGCTGGTAAAACTATATGAATATGAGCCATTTGAAGGGCCAGCCCCAGAGCTGGAAGGATCAAAAGTATCCACCTCAGAAGGATCTCTGCCCAAATACCGGATAAAGAAATGTGCCCGGTCCAATTGCTGGGTCAAACTATCAATATGCGTCAAATGAGTAGGCTCTCGGACGCAGGCAATCCAATCCACCATCATGATGGAGCCAGGAACCATATCCCCCATAAACTGTGTGGCATGGGTCTGGGCTCTAATGGTGCGAGGGAACCACCAGCGGTAAAAAGCCTCCTGAGTGAAAGGTCCCTCTAACAAAGTAAAGCCATCAACACCCATCAACGGGACATCAATGATCGGTTATAACAAAGGCCAATAACGCCTGGCAGGAGGATAGATCAGAATGCAAATCTCTCATGTGGAGCTCTTAATAGCACGTTCTCCTAAATAGAGCTCCTAACCTCTGTCTGTGAAGAGAAGAATCTGAAGAGTGGAGAATACATACTCGACACTAGCCGAGAAACCACCCTTAAAGCCAACTGTTAACTGGTCCTGAAGGTAAGGAACCCATATAATGACATCAGCTGTCAACAGCTCCAACTGTAAGCGTGAATGGGTGAAACCCTCAGCTACAGGAACCTCTGTCAAAGTGGAGTGATGTCATCGTCGTCCCCGTGGATAGGTGTCTAAACCTAACAGGCTAACGGGATGAAGACATGGGAGCCTCTCATAGGCCCAAAACTGTCAATACAAGATCAAATATATGTGGTCAGTTAAACTCTCAACCCGAACAAGGGAAATCAAAAGAGAAAATACTCACCAGCAAGAATGGGTAGAACCATAACCAAGCCTCTATCACGCCCTCTGAGCATAGGCGCATCCCCTTGAGAAAATTGGCAAAGGTGTAGGACCTCAATCAAATTCTCCTATACGGTCTACCTCTCGTGCGGCGCTAACTAAAACGAATGACACCGTCGAAGAGTTATCAGCCGAAATAACCCTTGAGGATGATCAGGAACAATCGGCGAAGGATGTGATCCCTAACCCTTTGATCTTCGGGAAATGGCTCAGTTAAAGCCCCATTCACGGCATCTACACTCAAAGGACAAGTACGGACTATCCTTCCCTTGAGCGCCGTAGTCGGGACTCCCAACAAGGATCTGACGGCAGTCGAGGAAATGTCAGCCACAAAAGGCACTGGTGCCCCGGAAAACTCCATCCCAATGGTGAACCACAAATCCATCGGTGTCATCATTACCTCATAAACCAGCAAATAGAGAGACTGAGTCAGATGAAACCAACGCTCATATAAAACCCTAAGATGACCCCAGGGACAACGACAGGGGAGGATGGAAAAGAAAGCCTCGAAACCCCAAGCATGCACAATCTCTCTGTACTCTGGATGAAGAGTCTGGTATAGAGAATGTATACTAAACCAGTTCCCTTGAGGTTGCGTAAAGCCAGGAACCTGCATCACAATGCAAATCAACATCAGAACTCTTACCTCCTACAAATGGGAAAAGGAAAATCAACACGGCTTTTACCTCGTTCGTATGAAGATAGATCGAGGGGTGACGACTCAAATCATCCAGAAGCTATGGAATCATCACATTTATAGCTGGAAGCTCCCTACGGGGAATAGAAGAAGAAGGAGCAAGATCCGCAATCGGTACATCATCCTCTTCATCCTCAACATCTGGTCTCTCAACCCGGACAGGACGAATCACTGACTCTGTCAACCGACGAGGTTGTCGGGCTGGGCGAGGTTGAGGCACATCTAAAGCTCTCCTCCTCACACCTGAAGAGGTCCTACGGGAGCTACTCGGCTGGTCTGGATCCAAATATCTTGACAAAAGTCTCCAAATCACCTCAAAAAAGGTGTGGTAAATTCTAACCTCGAGCTCATTAAATGCATTTTATATCTATATGCATGCATACATTACTTTAACATACGCCTATAGTAAAGTTAAAAATGCATGTTCATTCAATGCCTAGACTCATGAATTTTTTTTGCTAGAGTCTCCTTTGTAAAAAGGACTATCCTGATGCGCGTAGCTATGACTAGGTGGCCATTCAGTAGCACACCAACTCAAAGTCATAAACATCCTATATGCATGAAAACATCAAAGTCATAATCCATAAGAGTAGCCTAATTACCAGGATTACTTTGCTTTAAAACCTTTGCTCATTTGTCCATAAATAGGATGAAAAAATAGCAAAAAAAAGGTCCAAATTGACTGTTTCAAAAGTTATTTTTTTCACATCAATACATTCAGCATGGTAAAATACTAACATTTACTGTGTTGAATAATTATTATCAAGTCATATGAGCATGCATATTCACTGCTATGTGTTTTGAAGCATTTCATGTGATATCTCACTTTCCAACTGTCAAAATAGGAAAAGAAAACCTGTAAACGTTACCGGAATGGTGTAGAATGATTATACGAGATCGGATTTTATAGAAAACAGCTCGAACTTAGTAGATCTGAAGATGAAATCTCAAATTTTCTATGTGACTCCAAGTTGAAAATGACTTGTGAAAGGGAAAGGAAGTGAGATATAAACCCACGGGTGGCCGCGGGTGTACTCGCGGCAGCCGCAGGTCTATCTGCGGCTACCTTGGGTGGTCCCCACCGTCTCTAGATCTATCAAATTTGAGTTAGAAAGGAGGTCCCACAAGCTAAAAAGTTAAATCAAAAAAAAAGATGCTACGCGATTAAGCGGAAAAGCCTGAAATCCTAATTTTCAGAGACCAAACTGCGGGTTTACATATCAATCATTGGTATTCGCCCAGACACTGGGATAGAAAAACTAATGATTAAAGCTATGTAAAGATACCCTTGGTAATACCTCGCAAAGGTCCAATGTCATTAATTTGGGGTGGTAATTGCAATCAAAAGCATACATCTCGTCAGAAATCCATCCCCAGTGGAGATTCAATACATCCTTAGTCATTGAAGGACATTTCAACGAAAGTCAAGTAGCCCTGACATTACCAGCCGTTGGTAGTAAATCCAGCGAAGCATCAGAGATGGTCCGATGATGTTAGCCGTTGAAGGACATTTCAATGAAGGTCAGGCAACCCTGACATTACTAGCCGTTGGCAGTAAATCTAGTGAAGCATCGAAGATGGTCCGATGATGTTAGCCATTGAAGGACATTTCAATGAAGGTCAGGCAGCCTTGACATCACCAGCCATTAACAGTAAATCCAGCGAAGCATCATAGATGGTCCGATGATGTTAGTCGTTAAAGGGCATTTCAACGAAGGTCAGGCAACCCTGACATCACCTGTCATTGGCAGTAATTCCAGCAAAGCATCGGAGATGGTTCGATGATGTTAGCCGTTGAAGGACATTTCAACGAAGGTCAGGAAGCCCTAACATCACCAACCATTGGCAATAATTCCAGCAAAGTATCGAAGATGGTTCGATGATGTTAGCCGTTAAAGGACATTTCAATAAAGGTCAAGCAGCCCTAACATCACCAGCCGTTGGCAGTAATTTCAGCGAAGCATAGGAGATGGTCCGATGATGTTAGCCGTTGAAAGCCATTTTAACGAAGGTTAGGCAGCCCTTACATCACCAGTCGTTGGCAGTAATTCCAGCAAAGCATCGGAGATGGTCCGATGATGTTAGCCATTAAAATCCATTTCAACGAAGGTCAGGCAGCCTTGACATCACCAGCCATTGGCAGTAAATCCAATGAAGCATTGGAGGTGGTGCAATGATTCCAGCCGTTAAAAGATATCTCAACGAGGGTCAAGGTAACTCTAACGAAGCGTTAGAAAGACATGACGATGCAAACAGTGGAAAACCATCCTCATCGGGGAGGACTGATGATGAAATATGCTATACAAGTCCTCAACAATCAAAATGTAATTCCCCAAAGAGTCACTCGCAAATGAGAAGAACATCTTCGGTGGAAAGCCTGTAATGAGGATTAATAAATTTGGTGATAACCCTAGTGTCAACTTCCTGTGCTCTTAATCATGGAGAAACCTTTACTACAATGATTTTAAAGACATCTTTACAGCTCATCGCCAAATCAGGCTCAAATTGCACTGATGGACGGTTCAAACCGCTGGCGATAACCCCAGCATAACATCTGGAGATTCCTGTGATAAGAACTTTGGAAACTACTGGTCGAGTAGACATCCAATCAGTTCAACAGGGTCATCATTGAAAACTCCATGCCCTAACAAAAGTGGCGGGAGTAAGTAGGTATCACATTATGTTGGAAACCATTCCAACAAATAACACTCAGCATACATTCGCATCATGCTACATTACATTTGCATCATGAGTAGCGTATCATATTTCAAGTGTATAGTAGTCTTTCTCCTATCCATGCCATTACATTGCATGAATATGATAAAGAGAGGCATCTGTATACACTCAAAATTTTGCGTTCCTGTTACTAACCCTGCAGGACTGCAGAATCGTCTTCCAAATATATCATTGGAAGTCAAAACAGTTTCAACCCCAGAGACAACCCTGGGAGATCCAGTTCTCAATCTCTAAGATAACCCCATGAGATTCAGTTCTAACCTCGGAGATAATCCCGAGGGATCCAGCACAAGTTCCGGAGATAACCCCGAAAGAGTCAGTTTTAACCCCAGAGACAACCCCGGGACACTCAATTCAAAAGTTGAAGATAACCCTGGGAGGTCAAGCACATCTCAGAGATAACACTGAGGATATTTAGCATTCACAGTAGCTCAATCTCAGAGATAACCCTGAGCAACGAGTGTTATATCTACGCAAAAGTTGGAGATAACCCCGATGGGGGCAAAATCATCATTTTGCCACCTCAACACCACATTCACATCGTCTCAATACATTTCAATTGACAATGCATACCAAGGTGTCCCACAAGAACTATAGCTCAAATCCCGAGTGATAACTACACAAGATAGCACAACGCATAGACTTTGAAGACTTGGAGATCTGGTCATGGACCCATCTCCGCGATTTTGTATAACCTCTAATCCCATGTAATTGTGTAACCCTTGACAACAGCATTCTGAAAAGGTACAACACTCATTTATGGGATCCCCAAATTGAAAGTCATGAAGGTTTGAGCGTACAGCGCGTAGCCAAAGTGCAGGTACCTCAAGACGACAGGACCTACATGGCCTGGGGCACCCCGGGCAGTCGTAGGTAGACCCGCGACTGCCATGGATAGACCCACGGCTACTGTGGGTAGACCCACGGCTACCGTGGGTAGATCCGCAACCATCTAGTCTTTAAATATGAGCTCTTAGCAGCTCATTTAAAAAAAAGAGAAAATAAGAGAAAACACTGTCTATTTCAGCCTGTAACCACTGCTAGAGTGCTCTAAAATGAGTGATTCTTCTTTTTAAACAATTGTAAGCATGTGTTTTGTATCAAACTGAAGTTTAACAGGTGGAAGCCGAGTTTTCAGGCATCAAAAGCTATCTAAAGCCTTCTTGGCAGCCCACTGTAAGATTTTTAAGGTTTTTAAGGTTTTTATTACTTCTATATATATACATACATACATATATACATACATATATATATATATATATATATATATATATATATATATATCGATTTTATATAAATATCTGCTTTATTACTTTCATAATGTAGATATTTAATTTTCAGCATGCAGGCTAGATTTGCCTCAATCTGGCTACTTCTAACTTTAACCGGTTCATAGTGACTAAACTGGAACCGTTGAAGCTAGAATGGTTTAGATTTACTCAAATCTAGTTCTTTTTCTAGCTTTTGTACATATTATTTTTTCATGTGAGCCTAGGAATTATGTGATCACAGATTCAGACTCTAAATCTAGATTCAGTTCTCGTGATGGATATTTTGCAACTGCAGCCAGCTTGTAAATTATCTACGATGTCTGAATATCCTTAGATGGCTTTCACGCCCACAAGGAATTCGGCACTGCTATGTATCTTATTTTCCTGAAGATGCTTTGCATCTCGAAAATAAAAGCAATCAAGCCGAAAACATAATAAAATGGAAGTATCAAAGGCCTCAATTACTATTGAGCACAAGGGTTTGAAAAACCTGCTTTACAAAACTTCACTACTATATCTTGTTAAAATTGAACTTTTATATAAAAGTCAAACCCTTTGTATATAGGCACAAACAAGGCATAGCACTACTTTCAAATAACTGCACATAAGCCCAACACATACATACACAGATAAAAGTTTAATGAAACGTGGCTGTAATCGTGTTATCATGGAAGTCAGGGGGTGGCTAACACCTTCCCTCCGCTTAATCAAGCCCCCAGACCCTAATGAATTTTGATTTCTCAGACCAGTTAAACAGTGTCAAATCATTGGGTCTTTGTGCAAACCTTTTCTCGGTTGAGTTGGTGCAACTATTTAAAAATACCAACTGGCGACTCTAACAGTCAAATCGTCGACATATACATGTTGGACCTTTTCAAACTTGTTTTTTCAAATAAATCTCACCTAAAATGAGAACATCAAAAGATAAGAACAGAAAGGGACAAATAAAAACCCTGACGTCGACAGTCACCACGATCTCACCACTGTCTATTAAGTCCTGGATCTTATGCTCGAGGGCCCAACAATCCTGGGTGTCGTGGCCTGGAGCTCTAGAATGGTAAGCACACTTCTTGCTTATATTGAAGCCCTATCCACTTGGATTGCCTGGTGGAAGGAGATGAGTGATTTTTTTCTGAGCTATCAGAAGTTTGAAAATGTTTTCCAGTGAGTCCCCTAAGGGTGTGAACACTCTTGAACGTCTGACTTCTCCACTTTTTGGCAAGGGATAATTTGATGATTGTGCTTAAAAAGGGGAATAGTTCCTCCTTTGAATAGGTAAGTTTTGATTGCCTTTTTGATTATGTCCTTTTAGTATCAAGGAGACATCCTCTTCTTTCTTCTTATGGACCCTCTGAGGGTTGTTCCCATAACTTCCAAATTAGATATGCTCAACTACAGCTTTTAAAGTGGCGAGGTCTTGAATCTTCCCAGATTTTAACCCCATCTCTGCCATTTCTCCGTGCTTAATCATTTTTGAGGATTACTTGAGCAGCCAGACGCCTCCATCTTTGGGCATACTCTCTAAATGACTCATTAACTTGCTTCTTAACTTTGGTATTCTGATACCTGTCTGGAGCCATCTGAGTTTGAAAGTTGTATTGACTGAGGAAAGTATGGGCTAATTCCTCCCAGCTATGGATTTTGGAGTTATCCAATCTGGTGTACCATCCTCTGGCTTCTCCAGTTAGACTCTTCTGAAATAGCTGCATTCTCAACTTTTCATTCTCGGCGTAGGATCGAGCTCTTGAATGAACACTTTTAAGTGGTGTTGTGACTCCCTCAAATCTGGGTCTCTTTCAACCCGACATATGGTGCTCCACTATGCTATAGTTCACACAAACATTCAATCAAAATGCCTCAAAAGAACAAATGTCTTATATATATTTCAAAATAGTTCTACAATTTCCCAAGTTCTTTATAACCGTTACATTTGTTCCTATCATAATATCAAATATTATCATTACAAACCTATACTATTACATAGGTAATCTACAAGTTCGCTTTAGCCTTTACTTTATCCTTGACGAATCATGCGGTCCATTCGGTCTAAGCTGCATTCATATGGTTCAAGTAAGAGTGAGCATAACAAGCTCAGCAAGTACAATAATTTCATTTTAAAAGCATACTTGAAACATGGGAATCGTATATCTTCAGTAACTGGATATTAGTTACGAAGTACTATCAATAACTTAAAATAGCATTCTTTTTCCTTCAAAACATTTTACAATAACAATATTCAGTAAAACATCAATTCTGGTCCAAGACCATGAGCGTTTCATAATTTCTTTAGAAAGGACAATCCGGCACTAAGTCCGTAAGTCTGGCATAACTTACGAGCACTTCTAGCTGATCAGTCTATAGTACTCTATGTTGATCAACACTACATTCATTAAACGTGTATAGGTTTAAGTTTTGATAACCTCGTGTGCCCATCGAATACTCAGTAAAAATACATTTGTTTATTCATATTCAGGCTTACCTTGAATCCGTACCCAATAGTTGGCATAGGATAGCATTAGAAATTGTATATTGAAAGACTTGTAAATAAATCAATCTCTCTATCAAGATTAGTCTAGCCCAGTTAAAACTGGCATCGACTCTTTCTTTAAAATCATACATGCATCTCATAACTTGAATCATTTGAAAACTTGGCTAACACGAAGGTTAGACAAGCGTTTAGAAAAACTTACCTTCAGCGTCTGCTATAGTATAATAACTTTTCCTTTGAGTCTTTACAGTCTCTACAATATATAACCATATAACATACCACAATAGGTCATGAATGAACATATATAGTTCCTAAAGAATCTTACCCTTCTTCTCAATCTAATTCTGTATTCGATTTGTTATTATCGGTTCTGGCTTTTCGTTACGTCGTTCTTTCGTTCATATGCAATTGACTTACTTCAACCCTAAGTGATCATACTTAATGTTTAATCATGACTTAACAATGTTACTTCATGTTTATTAAGTTTGTACTACTTCATTGCCTTTCTTTTTATCTTCATAACCAATCCTCTCTATGCAAATCCTAGGGCTGGCGCTGCGGCGCCAGCTTTTCTTCTTTGTGCCACGCTGCGGCGCCATGCTTTAGGACCAAAAGACCGGACTCGGCGCTGCGACGCGAGTCCTAGTGTTATCTGTCGCGCTGCGGCGTTTACTAATAGAGGATGAGGGCCATTCCGGCGTTGCGGAGCGGGCTAATTGCCCTTGGGCTGGCACTGCGGCGCCAACTATGTGCACCAGACAATTTGGACAGGCTTTTTCCATTGGTGAGATTCCCTGACTCGTAACTTCTTCGTTATAAGTTCGAATTGGTTCGTTCAAGAGCCTACGGTTCACAAATCACGTACTCTACGTGGTCATGCAAGAATTTTATCTATTTGACTTCGTTTACTAAAATTTCACCTATTAGTTCATTTTTAACGAAAACGATAAACGTTCTTGAACGTTCAAATCTCGTTTCTTCGTTCTAAGTCAGAATTCGGTCATTCTCGAGTTCGCAACTCTATAATGCCAAATAAGAGTTGTCTCCATTGAAAACCAACATTTCTAAGCTCAATATCAAAATTTGACTTCCATTCCGAGAATTTCACGAATTCGACAATTGTTGTCTAATCGTGTGAATTTCAGTAAAACTTCGTTACTTAAGATTTGTTCTTCGTTTCAAAAGGATTTATTCCCTCATACTATATATTGACATACATGCTTCATTAACTTATAAACACGATAAGTTATTACTTATTCTGGGTGAGTTTGTAACTTATTAAATTATAAAAATACTTATATTTCCATTTCTCATAACTTATGTCTTCTCTTCATTTGACTCATTATGATTAATGACTTGTAACCGTTCTTCTTACTTCTTATTATCATACTCACTTTATTAATGTAAACATGTTACAAGTTCTCACAAGTTCTTATACTTTCATTATAAGTTCATAACTTATTTATGATTGAATTACTTATTCATGACTTATACGGCTTATTAAGACTTAAGCCCTTTGATTCATTATTCTAACCTCTTCTTTGCATGCTAGTTCTACCAATACCCCCTTCTCTAACAAATGAAGAGAAAAAGAATCATGGTTTAAGAATACTTACTCTTGAATAACACTTGGTTAATCTTTAATCTCCTTTTTGCTTCTTGAAATATGAACTATAGCTTTTCTAGCTTTTGTAGCTTATTATCTCTAACCAATAAGCTCTCAACTTGTGGGATGAAAATATAACAACAAACAAATGAAATACAAAGCTTGCTATTTATAGGAAATCCTAAGTTAGGGTAGTTTGGTTATTAATCCATCCACCTCCTTACTATTCCTAGCTTAAGCACTAAGTAAACTTGGCCTCCACAACACTTAGGCATTAAGTTAACTTGTTTAACACAAATTTTATCCTTTGCTTGCTCACCACATTTACTTAACCATTAAGTTATCTTGCTCCCCACTTTAATTACTTGGCCATTACATATCTTAACCATTAAGTTACTTGTTTATCACTTTGGATCACCTATGGTTTAAACCATGGGTTTAAACCAACCCATAACCCCCTTGCTTCTTACTTTGGGCTTTAGCTTAATTATCTTAACTTATACATTGGGTTTTACATTTAATTCACATTGGACTTTACCATTTCCATACTTGGGCTAACATAATCTTTAACAATACCCACAAATCCATTATAATTGGCTTAAAGTCTTATAATGTATAACTTACGTATTAATCTCGTATTCCACCTCGTATACTTATTCATCATATATGATATGCTATCATTCATACATACGCGTATTCATTACTTTGTACAATACCTACATATTATACGATTATTACTTAATTCATTGCACGCGCTTTAAATTCCTTCTCGGAAGTCATTTTCCCAAAACATTAGGTTTTAAGTCTGTAGGCGAAAAACTCCATTTTTCATAACTGAAATATTATTGGATATTCCATCTCACCTCGATTTTCTATCATTACGTATTTTTCAGAAGTTCAAAAATAATTCTCGAGCAGAAATGTGTGAATAGTGTTTTTCAGAAAATTTCTCGAAAAGCTTTTATTTTCGTCTTGGAAATTCAAACACTTTAATTCTACCACGTAGCCAAAATCCTACGGCGTTCTGATGTGTTTAGGTCATAGAACGACCTTCAATTAGCCTATTCTCATAAATAATCAATTAAATTCATTTAATCCTTATAATTAAATAAAATTTTAATTCTTCTAAAAAATTTGATTTTCTCGGGCGTTACAGGTGTAGGGATCTCCCAGTCCATCATATTTCTCAAAATTGGAAGTCTTGAATTTCTCTGAATAATGAACCCCGGGGAAGATGCAAAGGTCTGAATAGGAAATACTTTTATGCGTCCGAATGTTCTTTTCCATTTATAGAACCTTCTTCTGAATATCATAGGTGTCTTGATCTTCTTTAAGATGGGTGATTTTAAGGGTTTTGTTTGACTTCTCAGTCTGAGACTCATGTATTGGGACTTCTTTATTCGGACCATGGATTCCTCCCTGTGCGTAGGATTCTGTTTGGATGGGTATTTGTAGACCCTGAGTTAATTTGTTTAGTTATTTCAGGAGAACAGCCAACTCTGTTATTTGATTCCTTAATCCTTCGAACTCCTCGCGGGAAACAGGAGTAGTATCAGGCTGGGCACTGGTAGCCATGTCTGACAGTGGGTTTAATGCCTTTTTGGACTTTAAACGGGTAACGGGACCAATCGTTTCCCTACAAAAAGACTACGTAGTTTAGTTTGGGAAAACGTAGAAATGTTACATGCTATGAAATATGTCCATTTTTTAGGAGTGTTTTAATGTTCTCCTGTAAAATGGATGTCAGTCGTTTTAAGGACAGGATAGCATAACAGGTCCTGATATGAAAAAAGGAATGCATATTTACATACTCCTTTATATTTTCCATTACATTGTGATTGACATGGAATTGAAATTATAAGTAATTGAAAGGGGAAGGTATGAAGAGACTTCCCTTCGCATTTGGTTTATCAGAGGAAAACCTATCTTAGGCTACTCTCGCGGCTTTTCGGCATGAAGGTCCCCAGATCATCGCAATTTACTGGATGGGAAGTTAATCTGATCTTTCAACTGGAGCGAATCTGGGTGGTGCCTTTCTTGAGCCTCGCAGAATTAGTCTCCCTTGAGTCCAGTAATCAAACACCGATGGGTTAGCCTCCTGGTGGAGGAATCATACAACATACATTTATATACATGGCGTCTCACCATATGAAAATGATGACATGTGTGAAGCACTAATATCACAGGCAGATATGGTTTGAAGCACTAAAGTGCAGTAAATAAAGCATGATCAAGTTATGGCCATAAGTGAAGATATTCAGAACCAAGAGGTAACCTCTATCGCGAGCCTTGAAGGCAACATAACCACTGACGACTGGACTATCAGGGCCCAGCTGGCCAAGAAGATGTAGATCTAAAGGATAAAGTTGTGAGTTCCAGGAGATGTTAGGACGGTATTACTTTCTTTGTAGTATGCCTTTTATTTTCCAAGCATGTAAATATTGAAAAAAAATCAAAAAATTAAAAAAATCAAATAAATTAAAGTCAAATAAATCAAACTAGTCAGGTCTCAGCTTATCAAGCCTGAACTACGAAAGACCTGATCTCCCCTCATCAATGGGAGTACGTAGGCAGCCATTTACAGTGCGATGAAACCAAACAAAAACCCAAAAAACCAAAACAAACACTTTTCAAATCGTTCAGCTTATCAAGCAGGAACTATGTAGACCTAATCTCCCCTCATCAATGGAAGTACGTAGGCAACCATCAGTGGTGCGATCTGACCCTCAAAAGAAACATCTAAACCTAAATTTTGATCCCAAGACAACAAATCAAACCTTATAGATCAAATCAAACTTGGGTGAAGTCATCACCAACCAAGCTGAGATCTTTAGGCCAATTTAATAGAGTTTGAAGGCCTCTCGACATCAATCATCAAAGTTGTAACAACAAAACAGTGATATATCAAGCGTGACTAGCAGTGAGGACCTTCAAAGAGCCAATACCCTCAATCACAAGTCTTTATCAAATCTGAAAAAAATCATTAAAGCCCAAGTCCATTACCTGTTCACCATATGGTATAGAGGTAAAAGCCTCTTGCAATCTCAGCATTTTATCAGCCCATCTGTCAAAGCAACTATCCCTTACAACAAGACTGGGGCAATCTCTAAAATAGTAAAAACTCAACATTGGGGCATTTATTAACCATCCTAAAGAGGAAAATGCACCAGTTAGCGCCATCAACATGGTACATCATCATCAGGGCTTCCCTCGCATCATCTCACTGGTGATTCGGTATGATCATTTGGTCTTTTCCAATCATACTATTCTCAGAATGAATAATCCACATATGAGGTATGACTATTTCATCTCTTATAAGCTTTCAGTCTCCATTTACATACATTAGCGATAATATGCATGTTAAGAAGGAGGTTTTTGCTTAACTTGTTATGAATGGGATTAATTCTTATAAGCGTCCGTGGGGCAAGAATCACGGGAATGATTAGAGAATTAAGACTATTCAACTCTTTTGATTGCGCACGGCATCCTACTTCAAAGTGCTTTTTGGAACAAACTTGACGTCATATGCATGTCTGCACTTTGCGATTGCCCTGACTCTTAGTTATGGGGTATAAAGCAATGGCAAAAATAATGGCAATTAATGAAAAGATAAGTCACCAGCCTAATGTCTCAAATTATGGCCTAGGTTATTCGAGTAATTAAGCCCAAGGGATGTCTTTACACCTGGTGCCCTAAAGCCATCTGGTTTGGGAGTCATAGGCCAAATGCTCCTAACATAGGTAACTTAGCGCCTAAGAAAATAAGCATTAAAAAAGGTAAAACCTGAGCAGATCCAAATCGTGGCATAGGTTATTCGAGTAATTAAGCCCGAGGGGTATCTTTACACCTGGTGCCCTAAAGCCATTTAGTTTGGGAGTCACCGGCCCAAAGCTCCCTACATACGTGACTTAGAGCCTAAGAAAACAGACCTTTCAAGCTCAGTTAAAGAAGAAAATAAAGTGATCACCTGACTTGTCTCGAAGCGTGGCCTTTATTACTCGAGCCAGTAAACCAAAAGGGGTGTCTTAACAGCTAGTGCCCTAAAGCCCTTTGGTTTGGGAGTCATTGGTCTAAAACTCATTACATGGGTAATTCTGAATAGCCTAAAGAAAACGAGACAAGTTAGGCGAGAGGAAAAAAGAGCGAGTATAATGAAAATTTGCGAAGGCATAGAAATGAAACCCCTGCTAAGAGTTGCGTCACTTATAGTACATGTGTCATATGAAATCAAGTCTGCAAAGAAGAACATCTAGAGCGAAGATGAAGTATCTCTGATATAGGGAGATAAATCTTTTGAATCTAATCCTACCCATGAATAATGACCATGGATGTTTCAAAATTTCCTTACAATTTCATAACTCATTCAATTACATAACTTCTCCTTCAAATGCCTTATTCACCGGACTGTACTAATCCTGATGGTCGAGCCGTCAAGCTTTTGGTGCAATTTATCCTTTTGATATGAAGGATATTGTTCACTCGCGATTTGGTCAACAAAGAGATTTTCTCATATGAATTCTTGACATCAATATGCGAAAGGACTAGGGCATTTTCCAATTCCAAGAAATGGAAGGAGGTTAAGGTGGAATTGAAAGTAGTATACATACAAGCCAATCATGTATGATGATAAAGCATATACTTTGTAATCAATCTTATTTATTTATTAATAAAAGAATTATTTATTAAAGGCATTTATTATCAACATGGTATTATTTTAATAATATGTAATAAACCCATAGTTTTAAGCAATACTTTTAGAATCATGATGAGATCATGCTAATGAGATCTAAATTCTTAGATAGCTTAAAATTAAAATGTTCTCAATCGATGGATTACTAAAAAGGGGATTAGTAAATCTGGATACATTGATACATACATTGCTTGCTCATTGGATGAGAATGATTGATCTCATAATCATTTGTGTGGAGACACTAATGCAAGTATGTAGGTGCTTTTTGGAGAATAAGTTCACTGAACGTGACTCGCTAAGGAATACCTAATGGAGTTTTACTTGCTTGTCAATAGGAATTCCTGTAGTGATAGTAGTACAAATAATCCTTAGACTTGAGATCATCGTAGTATCTTGTATATAATGATTTACACATTGACTTATTCCTTAAGACCCTTATGGTATATCAAAGGGTATGCTTGGGTATAATAAGTTATATATGGAGATAATGAATGATCAATAAAGAATCTACCACTTCTAGTAAAAGAAGTGAAATGTCCTATGTGATTCAATAAATGACAACCCAGGAATCCTTGGGCAAGGTGTAATGAAATTAGAAAGTAGTTTCTAATTTACATTCATTAGGAGTAGTGCATTTGGGAATCGAAATACATATAATTAAATAAAATAAGACTTGACAGTAATTCTATATCTTATATTTAATTAGGACATTATATAGTGGAAGGATTGAATTGTATGGTAACTATTAACTCAGAGGTTCTTTTATGATTAATGTTAAAATTTATATTATCTGAAAAGTCGTTGATTGCTAGGGAGACTTATCCCTATTGTAGAATAAATATTATTTATTTACATAAATTAATCGTTTAATTTATTTATTTAAATAAGATTAGAATTGTTCTAATTGATTTATTCACAACCGGTTTAATATGGAGAACCTAAAGAGTCACACCATAAAAGGAAGAATAATTATTTAAGAAGTTAATGGCATAATCGTAATAATATGTTAAATATATTTAATTTAATCTATGGTGATAGAATAAATTAAATAGCTTAATATTTATTATTTAATATTTTAGAAATAATAAATATAAATTAATAAGAGGAGTCTTATTAATATTATTACAATTATTATTATTTTAATTTTTAAAAGAGTTTAGGAATTAATTTAATATAAGTACTCTCATTTATTCCTAATAGTATTAGGAGGAAAAATTAGTTAAAGGAGTTTAATTAATTATCCCTAATAAGATTAGGGAGCCCATTTAATTAGTTTAATTAAATAAATAATACCTTATTTTAATTAAATATGATTATCTGATATCTTTATAAGATAAGTCTTATATCAGATATCAGATACGTGATTCCAATTGTATGGAGAGTACGCCTCTTCTTTTTTCTACAGAGCTAGAAAAAACTAGGGTTTGAACCAATACACCCTTCTTCTTGAAAATTCTTCTTCCTTGGTGGATCACCTCTAGAGGCCATACACTTGGATGGCTTACATTGATCAAAGGAAGGAATCTACCCGAAAATTCAAGGAGATCGCGGAGAAGTAGGAGGTAAACTCGTACCTGTGGAAGCTCGTATCTACAAGGGTATGATTCCATAACTTCTTGTTCTTCATTTTAATTAATAATATGCATAAAGGATGATCCGGATAATTTGTTTGTGAAAAATTTTAACATATAATTTTATTTTGCTTCCGCTATTTTTGCAATTTGATTGCTACTTTGATTTTCACAAAACCTTACAGTGGTATCAGAGCCAAACTTTATGCGTATTATTAATTATTTTGATTCCATATATGTATAGGTATGTATTTAGAATAATTTATTGGGCATAATTTGTTGTATAAAATTATTATTTTATGAAAAAAATAAAAATAACATTCGCAAAACAAAAATTTTGAAAAAACGTTTTTTTTTTTTGTATCTGTAATCCGCGTGGATGTTATTTTTCCTAAAGTTGATCTGAACTTGATTATCATACGGATATGTATGATATTTAAATATTATATATATACATATATATAAATATATATATATATGTATATATATAATATTATATATATTATATTATATATAAATTCCGTGATATGCGTGGCAAATGTTAGTATTCCATTTCACATGGAGAAGTAATCTACATGATGATTGTAGACACTCGAAATTTTCTGTACACCTGTCACTAACATTGTAGGAGAGCAGATTCGTCTTTTAAGGGGGAACCTTGAAAGACGATCCATATCCATGTCGGATACTACCTGAAGTTCAGCATCAACCCCGAATCGCAATCTGAGAGTAACAATTCCAATCTCAGAGATAACCCCGAGGTATCCAGTCTCAGTCCCAACCATGGAAATAGCCACCAACCTTGGTGATAACCCCAAGGAATGCAATTTCGGCAATAACCCCGGAAATGCTTGTTACAAATGCAACCAGCTTCAATCTCGGCGCCCACAATGAGATACACTGTACCAGCCCGACGATAACATCGAGAAGACAGGCACACCTCAAAGATGACAATGAGGACCTTCAACAAATTGCAGCAGTCCAATCTCAGCGAAGCTGAGCAACATCTTCTTTATCAGCCCAATCTGGCGATAACACTGGTGAGGGGCAACATCGTCATTTGACCAACACGATGCCACGCCACTTCATCTTAACGTCTCTACGCAACAGTGTCCCACAAGACTAACCAATCCCGAGTGACTATTGTGCGGGGTAACGGATGAAAGTTGAAGCTTAAAGACCGGAGGGCACCGTCCCATCTTCAATGACTTCGCACAAACTCTAATCCCATCCCATCGTAAAACTCTCTACAACGGCGGTCTGAAATAGGTCATGTATACCTCAAACGGATGTCCAGATTGCACTTCTGAAAGTCCGAGTGGACATTACAGTGCCTGAGTGCATGTACTTCGAGACAACCCGACCCAAAAAATCTGGGCCAACCCGGGTTGCCTCTAGTCTACCTGCGACCCAGCCGTAGGTACACCTGCGGCTCCACCCTCTATAAATAGAGGGCTTGGGGTGGCCATTTTGTAAGAGAAAACGACGAGGAAGCCCTGTCCAATTTGCTCTGTACTCACCCTAGACTGAGTGCTTTCTCATTTTAAACACTTGTGAGCTCACATATAGCTTAATTTATACCTACAAAAGCCAGTGTTTACCCACTTTAAAGATATTGAAGTCTTCTTTGGCAACCCATTGTAAGCCTTCTTTCACACTTTCAAGTTTTTCTCTTCATCTTTGCACACACCTTTCTACACGTTGAGAGTTGTGTTGCACACTTTTTCCCGGACTTCGGTCCGTGGTTTATTTTTAGTTTGTATATACATATATATTTATATTTATATATATATGGACTAACATTATCGAGTTATGCCTCGATTGAGCCTAGACTTCGGTCTGGAGCGTTTAATTTCTTTTGTATATATATATATATACATTTATATATATGAACTGCGTGTCGAACTCTGTTCGATGAGCCTAGACTTAAGTCTGGTGCGTTTAATGGCTTTCTTATATATATAATTATATATATGAACTGCTATCGAACTCTGTTCGGTGAGCCTAGATTTCACATCCGGTGTGTTTACTACTTTAATATATATATACTTATATATATTAACTATTGTTGGACTTTGTCCGATGAGCCTGGATTTTATATTCGATGCGTTTACATGCTTTTATATATATATATATATATATATATATATATATATATATATATATATTAACATTTTGTCCCACCTAGAGTTTACTTCATGGTGGTTGACCGTTTTTACAGCTTTCTGTACATTTCGTCCCGCCTGGAGTTTCCTCCGTGGCGGTTGATAGCTTTTACAGCTTTATTTATATTTCTGATCCGCCATGGATGTGCTCCGTGGCTGGTGATCATGTATGTATATATATTTACGGCTTTTATATATATACCTGCTTAATGCTTTTATATCAATTGCGGCATCATGTGAGCCTAGGAATCATGTGATCACATATTCAGTCCCCTGAATCTAGATTCGGTTCCCGTGATGGACCTTTTCAGCTGTAAACAGCTTGTAAATATATCTGTGATGTTTGGATTTCCTCAGATGATTTTCATACCCACGAGGAATTCAGCACCTTTTTGTACATTATTTTCGTACGGATGCTTAGCATCTGTCAAACAAAATCAATCCAACTGAATACGGAATAAAATGGGAGTGTAAAAGGTCTCAATTACTATTGAGCATAAGGGTTTGAAAAACCTCTTTTATAAAACATCACTGCCATATCTTGCTTAAAATTAAATTTTTACATAAAATTCAAACCCTGTGTATGTAGGTGCGAACGAGGCCTCGCACTACTTCTAAATAACAGCACATTGACCCACACACACACACATTCAGATAACAGTTTCTTGAAAAGAGGCGATCACCGTGGTAACACGGATGTCGAGGGGTGCCTAACACCTTTCCTCCGCATAACCAAGTCCCCAGACCCTAATGAATCTCGGTTTCACCGACCCGTTTAGCAGTTTCACATCACTAGGTCAATGTGCAAACCTTTTCTCAGTTGTGTTGGTACAACCAGTTAAAAAATTAACTGGCGACTCTTATAGTCCAATCGTCGATATTATACATGTCGAACCTTTTTCACTTGTTTTTTCAAACAAATCTCACCTAAAATGAGAACACCAAAGAACAAGTAACGGAAAGGGACAATTAAAAATCCCGACGTCGACAATGATTACTTATGATTACATATGAAAGTATTAGGCATGTAAAAGGATTTCATATGAATCAGTAAGGCATATCACGTGAATCAATATATATATATATATATATATATATATATATATATAATCTTAATAATTTTATAATTAAAATAAAAAGTTTATTTTAATCTTGAAATTAGATTTCATGCAACATAAAATTGCCCATTAAATGATATTCATATATATATGGAATAATTTTATTTATTGATACATATGGTGATATGTATGATAATAAATGGGATTGATTATAGACTATTGACCAATATGATTGGATTTATTTTGGTTGGATGTTTGAATGAATGGGTTTTATTAAATGGGGTCTGCGTACCTCGTCCTTTCTTATTTTCTAGTTGATGTAAATTCTATCTTTCTCCTATGTACTTCCCCTTGACTACTGATTAAGGTTTCTATTTAAATTAAATAGTTTATGAAATAGAATTAGTTAGAATTTTTTTCGAAGAACCGGAGATAAGGGAGAAAGGAGCACTCGAAGACCCGTTTGTAACGGATCCCGGGTTTAAATGTAATAGTTATATTTAAATGTTTATTCTCGCACCATAGGGTTTAACCTTTTGGTTTACTTGATGGCTCTAGTGAACCAAACTAGAATAAAAGTCCATAATCAATCCGGGTAGAATATAGTATTCTATATGTGCATGCTAGTATTATATATATTATATATTATGCAAACATGCTTCGCATGTTTAATAATATGACGCGTATTTTATATATATATATATTTGTATGCGCGCTAAACAAGATGAGACAAATAATAACAAATCCCTCAAAATTTTTATATATTAAGTCTTAAGCGTTCAAAGATATTTAGAATATCGAACGTCGCCTTCTAGCACGATAAAATTAATAGAGTATTAAATATTTAATATGAGTTTGTTGTATCACCACAAGGCAAGTATTAAATATTTAAGATGTTAATTTATCACATTTGATGCTTATAAAGAAAATTGAAAAATATTATTTTGTTGTGTCACCACAAGGACAATATTTTTCTTTTTTGAATATATGGAAGTGCTAGATTGGACTTAACTTAGATAATTTTGATTCGGATGTGCCACCACTTGATCAAAATAATCTAGGAGGCAAAACATAAGGAGTTACGTGATGATGTAATTGATAAGGAGTTGTCTACCTATTTATTTATATATAGTTTGTTGTGTCACCACAAGGCTATATATATTTGAAATGGGATCCTTATTCTCACTAGCAAAAACTTTAATTAGATTTTGTTGAACTATATAAACGAGGGTAATATAGTTTGAAGAAAATAGTGGGAGATACCAATATAAAATAAGACCTAATTTATTTTGGTAATTAATTAAATGAATGTTTGCTAAAATATTATCTTTTTACATGTAGAATTTTGAAAGTGTCACATTCACTAATTTCACTGCGTAACATACTTTATGCTAACAAACTGACCGAACCGAATTATACGGACTGGTTAAGGAATCTGAGAATTGTTCTCACTGCTGAAAAGATTTTTTATGTCCTAAATTAGCCCATACCTGCAAAAGTTGCAGAGACAGCCTCTGAGGAAGAGATTGCTACTTTTAAAAAGTGGCAAGGTGATGCATCTGTGGCTCAATACATTATGCTCGCATCTATGATAACGAGCTTCAGCGTCAGTATGAAACCATGGATGCTCCTACTATGCTACTGCACCTGCAAGAGCTGTATGGTGAGCAAAGTAGGATTGTTAGATATGAAATATCTAAGGAGCTCTTTCGATCTCGGATGATCGAGGGTACTACTGTTGAGACTCATGTCTTAAAGATGATCAATTTGATTGAACGTCTTGGACAGCTTGGGTTCGTTATGGATGGGGAGTTGAGCCAGGATTTGATCCTGCAGTCACTCCCTGACACCTTCTCACAATTTGTTGTGAATTTTCACATGAATAAGTTGGACGTCAGCTTGCCTGAATTACTTAACATACTGAAAACTGCTGAAGGTCACTTCCCATCCAAGAAGAACCATGTTTTACTGGTGGATGATTCTTCCAAGAAAAGGAAGAGGCCCAAGGTATCTTCTGAAAAGAAGAAATCCAAGAAGGCTAAGGGAAAGGCGAAAGTGAAGGATCAAAAGAAACCTGATCCAGCTAGCAAAGGAATTTGCTTCCATTGCAACAAGCCGGGTCACTGGAAGAGGAACTGCAAGGATTATCTTGCGGAACAAAAGCAGAAGAAGATTGTAGAAGCTTCGAATCCTAATCAAGGTTTGTTTATGATTAAAATTAATTTTTTTGAAAGTCAATATTCTACTTGGGTATTGGATATCGGCTGTGGTTCTCACGTATGTAATAATATGCAAGGACTGGTCAGAAGTAGAAAGCTGAACAAGGATGAGGTCGTCTTACGAGTGGGAAATAGATCTAAGGTTGCTGCATTAGCTGTAGGGACTTATTGTTTAGCATTGCCTACGGGCAAGTTCATTAATTTAAATAATTGTTATTTTATTATATACTTGACTTGCATGAAAATATACTTCAAATTGAACAAACTAAGAAAATGAAAAGCGATGATGTTAATTATACCTTCATGTGGCACTGTAGAGTTGGTCATATTAATGAAACAAGATTATCCAAGTTGTATAAAGATGGGCTCCTAGAGCTATCGGATTATGAATCTTATCCAACTTATGAATCTTGTCTTATGGGAAAAATGACTAAATCTCCTTTTAGTGGAAAAGGAGAAAGAGTTACAGAGTTGTTAGCGTTGGTACACACAGATGTATGTGGACCTATGACAACGAATGCACGAGGAGGGTATTCTTATTTTATTACATTCACTGATGATCACTCAAGATTTGGATATGTGTATTTAATGAAATACAAATATGAATCATTTAAAAAGTTCAAAGAGTTCAGAAGTGAAGTAGAGAAACAAACGGGCAAAAGTATTAAGATTCTTCGATCAGATCAAAGTGGTGAATACTTAAGCGATGGGTTTCTCAATTGTCTCAAAGAAAATGGTATAATCTCATAATGGACTCCACCAAGGATGCCACAGATGAATGGTGTATCTGAAAGGAGAAATCGAACATTGTTGGACATGGTTCGATCCATGATGAGCTTTACCGACCTTCCAATTTCCTTCTGGGGATATGCCCTAGAATCGGCTGCATACCTACTTAACAAGGTACCTACAAAATCCGTCCCCAAGACCCCATATGATTTATGGACAAGGAGGAAACCAAATCTTAAGCATGTTAAGACTTGGGGTTGTCCAGCTTATGTCAAAAAGTTTGAAAACGATAAGCTACAGACTAGATCTGACAAATGTAGATTTATGGGATACCCTAAAGAAACATCGGGGTATTATTTTTATCATCCAACTGATCAAAAGGTGTTTGTTGTGAAACATGCTGCCTTCTTGGAAAAGGAGTTTATACTTGAAAGGGTCAGTGAGAGTAAGATATATCTTGAAGAAGTTCAAGAACCACAAAATACTACAGATCAAAGTCAGGTACCTAACCAAGTAGAGATTCCATCTATACCACACCCTATTCGTAAATCTGAAAGAGTAACGAAGATACCTGATAGGTATGGACTTGTTATAGAGGATGACGATGAGGTACGCATCATAGATGATGATGATCCATTGAATTATGAACATGTTATGAGTAATAAAGACTCACAGAAGTGGCAAGAAGCCATGAAATCCGAGATGGACTCCATGTATGAAAACCAAGTATGAACTTTGGTTTTACCACCTGAAGGCATCAAGCTTATTCGGTGTAAATGGGTCTTTAAAAGAAAGACTGGAACAGATGGCAAGGTAGAGACCTATAAGGCCCGACTGGTCACAAAAGGTTTCAAACAAAGACAAGCAGCTGACTATGACAAAACCTTCTCATCAGTAGCAATGCTCAAGTCTATTCGGATTTTGCTTGCGATTACAGCTTACCATGACTACGAAATCTGGCAGATGGACGTGAAAACAGCCTTCCTCAATTAATGGAAAACTTAAGGAGGATGTGTATATGACACAGCCAGAGGGATTTGTTTCAAATGTTGGAACAAATCAAGTTTGTAAGTTACAACGATCCATTTATGGATTGAAGCAAGCTTCTCGTAGGTGGAACATCCGTTTTGATGAGACAATCAAAGAGTTTGATTTTATCAAAAATAAGGATGAACCATGTGTGTACAAGAAGGTTAGTGGGAGCGCTGATTTATTTCTCGTATTATATGTTGATGATATATTACTGATAGGGAATGATATTCCTATGCTACAATCGATTAAAATCTGGTTATCTAAACACTTCTCAATGAAGGACTTGGGAGAAACATCCTATATTTTGGGTATAAAGATCTATAGAGATAGATCTAAAAGGATACTTGGATTATCCCAAGGAACGTACATTGACTCGATACTAAAGAAGTTTAGCATGGAAGATTCCAAAAGAGATCTCATGCCGATGAGCCATGGAATACATCTCTCCAATAAACAAGCCCCAAAGACACCTGAAGAGAGAGATCGTATGAGTAAGATTCCTTATGCTTCAGCAATAGGATCTATCATGTATGGTATGATATGTACTAGACCAGATGTCACTCATGCACTTAGTGTATAAGTAGATATCAGTCGAGTCCAGGAGAAGAACACTAGAAGGCAGTGGAAAATATCCTAAAGTACTTAAGAAGAACTAAGGATGTATTTCTTGTCTACGGTGGGTCTGAATTGAAACTAGAGGACTTCACAGACTCAAGTTTTCAAACAGACCAAGATGACAGTTGTGACGCCCCCAAAATAGGTATACAACACCCATTCTGAGTTGCCAAATACATGGTACAGAAAGCAAACTACAACTTCAATAATACAATTGTCGTGCAAAATACGACAACACATACTGTGAGTTTAAATACAAATATTGTCTTCTAGACAATATCCACACTCAAATAAGTCCTCATTACAATTATTCAAACACTATTTTACAGAAATAGTGAGGATTGTTAAAACATCTTTCTAGAACCATCACTCCATATCCCGACTAGATCTTGCTATGTTCTCACCTCCTAAGAAGAAAAATGGAACAAAAAGGAAAAGTGTGAGCTCAACTAGCCCAGTAAAAAATATTATGACTAAGATAATATACAACAAATTATCATTAGTATTCAACAGGGAAAAATCTGATAGAATATAATCGACAACAAGTTTTAGATCAACAACTGCAGCGGAAATAGCAAACCATTAGAAGAGTCAAGTAGAGAAAGAATTCTACTATCTTCTAAGATTTAAAAGTCCATCATCAATATTTTATCCTTGTAACATCGATTAATAATCATCTTTATCCAAATATTCATCTTTGTACTACAGGCCAAAGATATTCATTTGTATCACCTGTCAATCATGTTCATCTCAACACCTGTTCATCTTTGCACTACAGGCCAAAGATATTCATCAAGTAATCATACATCTTTTCACTACAGGCCAAAGATATTCAGTAATATCATCATTTAGGACTGAGGATGATGAAAAATATCTTAAAGAGAACGAATCCAGTGAGACAGAAGGACAAATATTAGGGATTCGTATACCAGTTTATCCAAGATCAATAATACTTCATAATAATCAATTGTGAAGCAGAATTCAAAAATAAAGATCAAAACATGGATACAATCAAAGATAGTAACCATAATAGACATCTTGGACAAAAAGAGAAAATTTTATTTTTCCATGAATAGTACCGTATTCGTGAATAGTAACGTATACGTGAATAGTGCCGTATACGTGAATAGTAATCTCGACACAAAAAGTTTCAAATTTGATAAAAACTCATATCAATATTTCAGCATAATGATATTAAAGAAAATAATATCATTTAAGAAGAAAATAATATCCTTTACCTCAAAATATCAGTACTTCTGGTCGGAATACCGGTATAAGGCTGAAAGAAACTTGATCTGATGAATAGAAACTCTCACAGTATCTAAATACTCACAAAATACACTCAATAATCTAGAGAGAGAACGAGAGAAAACTTATTTCTGGTGTGATTTTCAATTCTAACTTAGCCCTCTTTTTATAGGAAAATTTTAGTAGGCTTGACCTGCAACCTGATGGCTTTACCTGCTACTATTCCCACCCACCACATTTGAAATATAATTCAGCACATTTCTTCACCAACCACAAGTGGGGCCCACCAATTCTAGAATTTTCCATCAAAATGATAAACTCCAAAAATTCAACAATTTCTGAACCAGTCATCTTGTAAAATTCATAATAAATCATGCGTTCATTTTTAACGGTTCAAAATTTGTGGGCATATACTCAACTTATATATGTATAACATATCCAAAAATTACCACGATCCAACGGTCGGATTAAAAATTATAACCCCCGCAAAATATCTCAAAAACCCTGATTTTTAATACCTCCATTCTGACAAAAATACGGATAAAAACCTCAACATTAACTCCTTCATTTTTAACCACAAAAATATATCCCTCATTTATATCCACATAAAATAAATATTTCCTTATCGTGTGAATCAATAATTAATTATTCACAAATAATATTACAGAATCACATTTATGACAACCAGGCCGTTCTCAAGAAAGAGGGGGCTTTCCAATAAGGATTTCTCCTTACTGGCGCGTAATTAGATGACCAAACCTCTCCTTAGACAGACCTTTCTAGACATTGCCAATAATGTTATCTAATAATATTATTCAAATAATATGAATTATTGATCTGATAAAGGAAAATACTGTGCAGCAACAATTATTGAAACAACAATAATATAAAATATCAACGCAGCAATTATTGAATCAATAAAATAAAATATTGAACAATAACTACTGTAACAATTATTGAGTAGTGCCTTCTTACGTAAGAATCAATAATTCGTGCAATACCGTGTGCTACTGTATTTTAACCACCGGGTATTCCAACAGTATTAACGGTAACAACTACGCCGTTATTTATAAATAACTTATACATGTCGTTTTCTTCATCCAATCGCTTTCCGTTATGGGGCCCACACAAGGCTGCGTCGTCGTACGAATATTCCCCGACAGCAAGAATATTCCACGACCAAACGAATATTCCCCGACAAAATGAATATTTTATAACCACTTGCTTATTTTGCAAAATTTGCACATTTCACCCATAACCAAAGTATTATATCAAATTAACCCTTATTATTCACAATAATATTTAGAGAAAATTTTATTTTATTCATTAATAAGTTGGGGTCTTACAACCTCCCCTCCTTATGAAATTTCGTCCTCGAAATTGACGTACGTACCTGATATTTCGAAAAGATGAGGATACATCGCTTTCATTTCTGATTCCAACTCCCAGGTCATTTCTTCAATAGCATGGTTTCTCCACAAAACCTTAACTTATGGTATAACCTTCGTGCATAGGACATGCTCTTTCCTATCCAAGATCTTAACAGGTACCTCCTCGTACGTTAAATCGTCAGCTATCTCATCTGGTTCTAACTCAATAATGTGGATCGGGTCTTTAACATATTTACGAAGCATAGATATGTGAAAAAATATTATGAACACGAGATATGCTTGGAGGTAATGCGAGTCTATATGCCACATTTCCTATTCGCTCAAGAATCTCAAATGGACCAACAAATCTTGGATTGAGCTTTCCTCTCTTCCCAAATCTTGTAACTCCCTTCCATGGTGCAACACGTAACAATACATGATCCCCAATATTAAATTTCACGTCCTTCCGATGAAGATCCGCATAACTCTTTTGTCGATCCTGTGCCGTTTGTATACGTTGTCGAATCGTTTGGATCTTCTCTGTTGTAATGCGTACCAACTCTGGTCCCAACAATGTTGCTTCACCCACCTCATCCCAGCATACTGGAGAACGACATTTTCTTCCATACAACACCTCGAATGGAGCCACGCCTATGCTCGCCTGATAACTGTTGTTGTAGGAGAATTCCACCAATGGTAGGTACTTATCCCAACTCCCTTTGAGATCTAGGACACAAAGTCTTAGTAAATCTTCAAGAGTTTGAATAGTCCTCTCTGATTGTCCATCCGTTTGAGGATGGTATGCCGAACTGAATCGTAAATCCGTGCCCATAGCCTTCTACAAGCTAACCCAAAATCGTGAAGTGAATCTTGGGTCACGATCCGAAACTATGGAAACTGGCATGCCATGCAATCTCACAATCTCGTTCACGTACATACTAGCAAGACGTTCAAGGGAATAAGTCTCACGTATCGGCAAGAAATGAGCGGATTTGGTTAATCTATCAATAATAACCCAAATTGCATCTATACCTTGAGAAACCTTGGGAAGACCCGTAAAAAAATCCATAGTAATGTGTTCCCACTTCCATTTTAGAATCTCAAGTGGTTGCAATGGACCCTTTGGTACTTGATGCTCCGCTTTTACACGTTGACAAGTTAAACATCTCGAGATAAACTCCGCGATCTCTCTTTTCATATTGCTCCACCAAAATGTATGTCGAAGATCGTGATACATTTTGGTACTCCCAGGATGGATTGCAAATGGTGTGTTGTGTGCCTCCATCATTATTCTATGCTTCAAGTCAAAATCGTTAGGAACACAAAGTCTGGAGTTGACTCGAAGTATTCCTTCTTCATCGATTCTTGCTTCTGGAATAGCACCTTCTTGCACTTTCTTCTTCATACGCATCAGCTCTATGTCCGTAGCTTGAGCAGCTTTAACTTTATCGATTAAAGTCGGTTCTACTCGTATATTTGATATCATCATGTGGGTACTTGGAGCCTTCATCTCTATCTCCATCATTTGCAAGTCATACAAAATGGGTCTTTGTGTTAACAACATTGCACTCGTACCCGCGTATGATCTTCTACTCAATGCGTCAGCTACTACGTTCGCTTTTCCAGGATGATATTGGATGGTATGATCGTAATCTTTCAACAGCTCAAGCCAACATCGTTGCCGCATGTTGAGTTCCTTTTGGGTGAAGAAATATTTGAGGCTTTTATGATCTGTATAGATCTCCACTTTCTCCCCATACAGGTAGTGTCTCCAAATCTTCAACGCAAAAACGACTGCTGCCAACTCCAAATCATGAGTAGGATAATTCCTCTCATATTCTTTGAGTTGTCGTGAGGCATAGGCTATGACTTTCCCATGTTACATGAGAACACATCCTAACCCTTTGCCTGAAGCATCGCTGTAGATAACAAATCCATCCGAACCAGATGGTATTGTCAGAACAGGTGCCGAAATGAGTCTCCTCTTGAGTTCTTGGAAACTCTTCTCGCATTCTTCACTCCATACGAATTTTGTATCTTTCCGAGTCAGCTGAGTTAACGGAGTAGCGATTCGAGAAAATCCTTCCACAAATCTCCGATAATAACCAGCTAAGTCCAGAAAGCTACGTACTTCGGTCACCGACTTCGGTTGCTCTCAATTGTGATTTATATCCCAATCTTGGATAGCACGTCACAAGGGCACCTATTGTTTTACCACCACACAGATATAGAGTCCCTTACGGAGAGTCTGACTTTGGTGCATTCCACAAAGGAAGTCACCAGATAGAGGCTCGGGTACCAACTTCTATAGTTGGGTTTTTAACTCCTGAAGTTCAATAGGAGCCATTCGATATGAGATTTTAGAAATGGGTTTTGTACCAGATTCAAAGATGATACAAAATTCAATATCACGCGTAGGCCAAGAAATTCTTCAGGAAATACGTCAGGAAATTCACTAACAACAGAAATATCATTCAAATCTGACGTATTTTTGTTCAAGTCCATGACATAGGCTAAGAAAACTTAACATTCGTTTTTCAATAAACAATTGGCTTTATGACTTGATATGAAAGTGTTTGAATTCAAATGGTTTGGTTGATTGAATTCGAATAACAGGTTGCTTAGGAATATAAAAACTAACAACCTTACGAAAGCAATCAATTTGGCATGATGAGTGGTTAACCAATCAATTCCTAAAATCACATCAAAAGCAAGTACCTTTAAAGAGATAAGGTCAACAGGTAATGTGATAGTGCCAACTTGGATCATGCAAGATTTATAAACAGTAGATGTAACAAAAGTTTCACCCAACGGAGTTTCAACAGATAAGTTAAAGTCCAATTTCTCTGGAGTCAAGTTTAAACGTTGAGCACAAGCAGGAGAGATAAAAGAATGGGTAGAACCGGTATCTAGTAAAGTATAAACTTCACAAGAATTCAAGATTAGCATACCCGTGATCACCTCGTTCGAGTTTCTCGCGTTTTGGCCAGTCACGACAAACGCTCTTCCAAAAACCGCTGATTTCGACTTATCCGGGACAACTTTTGGAGTCACCATCCCCGCTGAACTAGGTTTTGCTACAGAACACTCTCGACCTATATGACCCTCCTTTCCACAGTTATAACATACCTTGGATTGTTGTGGGCAGTTTGGGCTGATATGTCCCTCTTTCCCACATTTGTAACATACGACCGGTGGTCGTTCTCCTCCCCTAGAAACAGTTGATGTTTGTGCTGACGTCTTCACGTTATCATTGTTGTACCTTCTCTTCTTAAAATCTCCTTCTGACTCGCTCCTTTTATTATCACGACCACGATTACCACCAGAGTGGTTGCCGTTCTTGTCCGTATTCTTCTTTCTCCGCTGGTTATCATTGTTCTGATGACTGCTGTCACCGGTATGATCCTGGTTGTAGTCCCTCGATTGACCGTACTCGTTATCTCGCTCTAATAATTGAACCCTGTTGACAACATCTGAATAGAGAGAAAATTTATGAGAGATAAGATATTGCCGAATCTCGGGTTTTAAACCTCTCAGAAACATCCTTGTCATTCGTTCCTCATTCTCGACCAAATGAGGTGCAAACCTGGATAACTCTGCAAACTTCGCCTCGTACTGGGACACCGTCATGTTGTTTGTTCCAGTCTGATAAACTCCACCTCCTTCATATGACGAATACTTTCAGGAAAGTACTTGTCATTGAACAGTTTTTGAAATGTTTCCCAGGACATGTTGAGTGCGTCAGGCTGGGTATGCTTCACAGACTCCCACCAGTAGTCTGCCTCACCGCGGAACATAAAGGTGGCGAATGGAACCTTCTGTTCCTCCGTGCATCCCAAGACATTGAATATCTTGGTAATTTGCTTGACCCACGTTTCTGCCATGATCGGATCCGGCTTTCCCTTAAATTCTGGTGGTCCCAATTTTTTGAACTGCTTAGTTGTGATAAACCGCGCGTTGTTATCATTTCCACCAATATTCTGCACACGAGTCTCCCTCGTCTGACTTTGCATGAACTGCAAAAAGCTCCTAAACATTCCATCATTCATCGTTTGCTCGGTAACGTTATTTACAGGAGGAATATTGTCTTCCTGTTGCACGTTCCCCTAGGTGGTGATCAAAGGTTTCTCCACGGTCTGATTTACTCCATTATTAACGTTCTCAGCTGCCATTCTTAAATACTTCCATAAAACAAGGGTTAATAGTCATGGCATATATTATCCCTATACTCTGACCGATCAAATAAACACCAAATAAACTTAGTCAGGTCATACTAGCGAAGGAATTTCCCGTCTCTCCCCTCCTAGTTCTTGTCTCACATCTCAGCCAGGGATCGTATCCCTAAGCTCTGATACCAACTGTGACGCCCCCAAAATAGGTATACAACACCCATTCTGAGTCGCCAAATACATGGTACAGAAAGCAAACTACAACTTCAATAATAAAATTGTCATGAAAAATACGACAACACATACTGTGAGTTTAAATACAAATATTGTCTTATAGACAATATCCACACTCAAATAAGTCCTCATTATAATTATTCAAACATTATTTTACAGAAATAGTGAGGACTGTTAAAACATCTTTCTAGAACCATCACTCCATACCCCGACTAGATCCTGCTATGTTCTCACCTCCTAAGAAGAAAAATGGAACAAAAATGAAAAGGGTGAGCTCAACTAGCCCAGTAAAGAATATTATGACTAAGATAATATACAACAAATTATCATTAGTATTCAACAGGGAAAAATCTGATAGAATATAATCGACAACAAGTTTTTGATCAACAACTGCAGCGGAAACAGCAAACCATTAGAAGAGTCAAGTAGAGAAAGAATTCTACTATCTTCTAAAATTTAAAAGTCCATCATCAATATTTTATCCCTGTAACATCGATTAATAATCATCTTTATCTAAATATTCATATTTGCACTACAGGCCAAAGATATTCATTTGTATCACCTGTCAGTCATGTTCATCTCAACACCTGTTCATCTTTGCACTACAGGCCAAAGATATTCATCAAGTAATCATACATCTTTGCACTGCAGGCCAAAGATATTCAGTAATATCATCATTTAGGACTGAGGATGATGAAAAATATCTTAAAGAGAACGAATCCAGTGAGACAGAAGGACAAATATTAGGGATTCGTATAACAGTTTATCCAAGATCAATAATACTTCATAATAATCAATTGTGAAGCAGAATTCAAAAATAAAGATCAAAACATGGATACAATCAAAGATAGTAACCATAATAGACATCTTGGACAAAAAGAGAAAATTTTATTTTTGGGTGAATAGTGTCGTACTCGTGAATAGTACCGTATACGTGAATAGTGCCGTATACATGAATAGTAACCCCGACACAAAAAGTTTCAAATTTGATAAAAACTCATATCAATATTTCAGCATAATGATATTGAAGAAAATAATATCATTTAAGAAGAAAATAATATCCTTTACCTCAAAATATCAGTACTTCTGGTCGGAATACCGGTATAATGCTGAAAGAAACTTGCTCTGATGAATAGAAACTCTCAAAGTATCTAAATACTCACAAAATACACTCAATAATCTAGAGAGAGAAAGAGAGAAAATTTGTTTCTAGTGTGATTTTCAATTCTAACTTAGCCATCTTTTTATAGGAAAATTTTAGTAGGCTTGACCTGTAACCTGATGGCTTTACCTGCTACTATTCCCACCCACCACATTTGAAGTATAATTCAGCACATTTCTTCACCAACCACAAGTGGGGCCCACCAATTCTAGAATTTTCCATTAAAATGATAAACTCCAAAAATTCAACAATTTCTGAACCAGTCATCTTGTAAAATTCATAATAAATCATGCGTTCATTTTTAACGGTTCAAAATTTGTGGGCATATACTCAACTTATATATGTATAACATATCCAAAAATTACCACGATCCAACGGTCGGATTAAAAATTATAACCCCCGCAAAATATCTCAAAAACCCTGATTTTTAATACCTCCATTCCGACAAAAATACGGATAAAAACCTCAACATTAACTCCTTCATTTTTAACCACAAAAATATATCCCTCATTTATATCCACATAAAATAAATATTTCCTTATCGTGTGAATCAATAATTAATTATTCACAAATAATATTACAGAATCACATTTATGACAACCAGGCCGTTCTCAAGAAAGAGGGGGCTTTCCAATAAGGATTTCTCCTTACTGGCGCGTAATTAGATGACCAAACCTCTCCTTAGACAGACCTTTCTAGACATTGCCAATAATGTTATCTAATAATATTATTCAAATAATATGAATTATTGATCTGATAAAGGAAAATACTGTGCAGCAACAATTATTGAAACAACAATAATATAAAATATCAACGCAGCAATTATTCAATCAATAAAATAAAATATTGAACAATAACTACTGTAACAATTATTGAGTAGTGCCTTCTTACGTAAGAATCAATAATTCGTGCAATACCGTATGCTACTGTATTTTAACCACCGGGTATTCCAACAGTATTAACGGTAACAACTACGCCGTTATTTATAAACAACTTATACTTGTCGTTTTCTTTATCCAAACGCTTTCCGTTATGGGGCCCACACAAGGCTGCGTCGTCGTACGAATATTCCCCGACAGCAAGAATATTCCACGACCAAACGAATATTCCCCGACAAAATGAATATTTTATAACCACTTGCTTATTTTGCAAAATTTGCACATTTCACCCATAACCAAAGTATTATATCAAACTAACCCCTTATTATTCACAATAATATTTAGAAAAAATTTGATTTTATTCATTAATAAGTTGGGGTCTTACAACAGTAAATCCGTTTTGGGGTATGTGTTTACCTTAAACGGTGGCGCAATGAGTTGGAAGAGTTTCAAACAGCAAATAGTTGTTGATTCAGTGACAGAGGTAGAGTACATAGCTATAAGTGAAGCTGCAAAAGAAGTTGTTTGGAAGAAGAAGTTCATTACCGAACTTGGTGTGGTTCTTATCATTAGAAGACCAGTACCTTTATTCTGTGACAACATCGGAGCTATTGCGCAGGCTAAGGAACCCATGTCTCATCAGAAATCCAAACACGTGTTGCAGCGGTTTCATTTGATTAGAGAGATAATTGAAAGAGAAGACATCACCCTAGAGCGTGTGGACTCTCAAGACAATATTGTAGATCCATTTACTAAAGCGTTAACACAACATCAGTTTGATCGTCACTTAGAGAAGATGGGTATGAGATTCCTTGGCAATTGGCTTTAGTGCAAGTGGGAGATTGAAAGTAGTATGCATACAAGCCAATCATGTATGATGATAAAGCATATACTTTGTAATCAATCTTATTTATTTATTAGTAAAAGAATTATTTATTAAAGGCATTTATTATCAACATGGTATTGTTTTAATAATATGTGATAAACCCATAGTTTTAAGCAATACTTTTAGAATCATGATGAGATCATACTAATGAGATCTAAATTCTTAGATAGCTTAAAACTAAAATGTTCTCAATCGATGGATTACTAAAAAGGGGATTAGTGAATCCGGATAGATTGATACATACGTTGCTTGGTCATTGGATGAGAATGATTGATCTCATAATCACTTGTGTGGAGACACTAAAGCAAGTATGTATGTGCTTATTGGAGAATAAGTTTACTGAACGTGACTCGCTAAGGAATACCTAATAGAGTTTTACTTGCTTGTCAATAGAAATTCCTATAGTGATAGTAATACAAATAATCCTTAGACTTGAGATCAACATAGTATCTTGTATATAATGATTTACACTTTGACTTATTTCTTAAGACCCTTAGGGTATATCAAAGGGTATGCTTGGGTGTAATAAGTTATATATGGAGATAATGAATGATCAATAAAGAATCTACCACTTCTAGTCAAAAAAGTAAAATGCCCTATGTGATTTGATAAATGGCAATCTAGGAATCCTTGGCCAAAGTGGAATGAAATTAGAAAGTAGTTTCTAATTTGCATTCATTAGGAGTTGTGCATTTGGGAATCGAAATACATAAAATTAAATAAAATAATACTTGACAGTAATTTCATGTCTTATATTTAATTAGGACATTGTATGGTGGAATAAATGTTGAAATCTATTAACTCAAAAGTTCTTTTATGATTAATGTTGAAATCTATATTATCTGAAAAGTCATTGATCGCTAGGGAGACTTATCTTAATTGTAGAATAAATATTATTTATTTAAATAAATTAATCATTTAATTTATTTATTTAAATAAGATTAAAATTGTTCTAATTGATTTATTCACAGCCAGATTAATATGGACAACCTAAAGGGTCATACCATAAAAGGAAGAATAATTATTTAAGAAGTTAATGGCATAATCGTAATAATATGTTAAATATATTTAATTTAATCTATGATGATAGAATAAATTAAATATCTTAATATTTATTATTTAATATTTTAGAAATATTAAATATAAATTAATAAGAGGAGTCTTATTAATATTATTACAATTATTATTATTTTAATTTCTAAAGGAGTTTAAGAATTAATTTAATATAAGCACTCTCATTTATTCCTAATAGTATTAGAAGGAAAAATTAGTTAAAGGAGTTTAATTAATTATCTTAATAAGATTAGGGAACCCATTTAATTAAAAGAGTTTAATTAAATAAATAATACATTATTTTAATTAAATAGGATTACCTTATATCTTTAGAAGAGTCTTATATCAAATATCAGATACGTGATTCCAATTGTTAGAGAGTATGCTTCTTCTTCTTTTTTCTACAAAGCTAGGAAAGACTAGGGTTTGAGCCAATACACCCTTCTTCTTGAAAAATTTTCTTCTTTGGTGGATCACCTCTAGAGGCCATGCACTTGGGTGGCTTACATTGATCAAAGGAAGGAATCTACCCGGAGATTCAAGTAGATCGCGGAGAAGTAGGAGGTGAACTCCTACCTGTGGAAGCTCGTATCTACAAGGGTATGATTCCATAACTTCTTGTTCTTCGTTTTAATTAATAATATGCATAAAGGATGTTTTGGGTAATTGGTTTGTGAAAAATTTTAAAATCTGATTTTATTTTGCTTCCGCTATTTTTGCAATTTGATTGCTACTTTGATTTTCACAAAACCTTACAGGGATCAAGCCTCTCATCTAAAGAAAGGGGAAAATTCCTGAAAGAAATCATGGAGGCTTAAGCTTGCCCCTATAGAAGAAGGGGAAAATTCTCAAGAAAGTCCTTAACTCAAGAGCAGAAGCCCAACGACCAAAGGTCTAGCGAATGAAATCTACTCCATCAAACATGTTAACATGCGTCAAGTCCTCACAAGTTGAGGCCTCTACACCGAAGTTCAAAGTTGGATAGTGAAAGAATGAACCGCACCCTCCAGGGATGTCAACGACACTAAGGTCCTCAATTCAGCCGAGTTGCGAATCAAAAGCTCAAAGAAATAGGGCACAAGCCCCCAACAGTAAAAAGAAACTCCAAATTGCCTCATAAAGGGTGAAGTAAGTTTCTACTCCAGATAATTTAAATTGTGCATCAACCTAGAATAATAGACTCCTAAGGATAAATCTAGATCATCACATCATGCATGATCTGCACATGTGCAAATGCGCTACATCAGCGTACATCTCCATCAAGGTTTAGCATGCATCTTTAGTAGCTTTAAATATGTGTGCACATTAAATGCCTAGATTAGAGAAAAATTTCATCACAAACATCATTTGGCATTAGAAGTCGTTGGCATCAATCCAGCATAACATCAGGTGGAATCTGGTGAAGTAAGCCTTTGAATATTACTTCAGCGAAGGTATCAGAAGATTCGGTATTCTAAATCATTGGCATCAATTCAACATAACATCAAGACAATTCAGCGATTAATGCTTCGTATACCACCGTTCGAGTGGGAATCAAAACAGTTTGGTGATGTCAGTGTAGGCAACTACCAGCAGGGTAGGATCCGTTGTCAAACTACCAGTAGGGTAGACACCGTTGTCTAATTACTAGTAAGGTAGGCACCGTTGTAAACTACCAGCATATACATCGGGACGGTCCGGTGATTTTAGAACGTCATTCTCAGCAGAGATGTAGAAAATATCTCAATTTCTCTTCATCAAACAAGCATCGGCAACACCGACAAAAAGTTAAACCATTGGAGTCAACACCAGCGTAGGCATCAGCAATAACCGATAAAGGTAAAGCGATTTACGATGTGCGAAATGCGAAGTGCGATTTGCGAATTGTGAAATGCGATATGTGAGTTGCGAAGTGCGATTGGCCAAAATAGAAGTGTGAAGTACGAAATTCGATGTGTGATTTATGAACTGTAATTTGCAAAAATATTTTAACATTCATTACATTTTGATTTGCATCATTAAAAATACCTTCTCAGATTTCAAGTGTCTAGTAATCTTTATCATATTCATTCCATTGCATTACATGAACATGATAAAGAGGGGCATCTGTAGACACTCGAAATTTTATTTACCTGTTACTAATAATGCAGGAGGGCAAAAGCATCTTTTTCACACGCTAGAGATAACACTAGAAGACCACAACATCAAATCCAACCTCAGAGATAACCCCGAGAGAGTCAATCCTAACCCCAAAGATAACCCTGGGAGCTCCAGTTTCCAATCTCGGAGATAACCCCGAGAGATATAGTTCTAATCCTGGAGATAATCCCAGGAGGGGCAAAATGGTCATTTTGCCAACTCAACCTCAACTCAAATTAAATCAACACATTTCAATGCACAATATTTCAAAAGATGTCCCATAAGAACCATAGTTTAACTTCTGAGGGTAAACTACGCAAAATAACTCAATGGATTACCTGCTGGAGACCCGAAAATGATATTTCGATCATGGACTCATCTTCCCTAATTCAAAAAATAGCAAACCCTGTGCCAATGCGTAGCTCTCAGAAAGAGCTTTCTGAAATGGTATGGCAAGCTTCCATCGGACTCCCGGATTGAAAGTTATGAAGGTTCGAGCGGACAGCACATCATCTGAGTGCACGTACTTCGAGACGACAGGACCCGCCATGCCCGGGGCAGCTCAGGCAGTCGCGGATAGACCTGCTATTGTTACAAGTTGACCCGCAGTACTTTTGGTCTATAAATAGACCCCCCATCAGCCATAAAATGAGAGAAAAAAGGAAGAAAAGAGAGAACTCTACCCATTTCATTTTGTAACCTCTTCTAGAGTGCTTCAAATTGCGTGATTCTTTTTTCTAAACACTTGTAAGCTCGTGCTTTATAACATACTGATGTTTAACCGATGGAAATTGAGTTTTCAGACGTTAAAAGCTATCTGAAGTCTTCTTGGCAGCCCACTGTAAGACATTTCAGATTTTTAAGCTTTTTATCACTTCTGTATATATATATATCTACTAGCGTTAAGAGTCGCGTTGTGTGGGTATGTCCAGATCGTCGATCCGTGGTTTTTTACTACTTATATATATATATATATATATATATATATATATATATATATATATATATATATATATATAGGGAAATGATACATACCAAGTATTTGTTATGGATGAAAATTAGGCAAATAGCATCATAATCATCCATTTCAATAATCAAGGGTGCAGATTAAATATGGTACAGCGCCGTCCGCTACTTGAAGTAGCGGAAGCTGAAAAAAAAATCATCCCAAATTGCCCCAAGTTGAACTAGCGTACGAGCCCCTCCTTCGATTATCTCCTTCGATTTCCCTTCTGCGACTGCGCCTCGATTTTCTCCTTCGACTGTTACAATTTCATCTGACGGTTTCAACTAAACCCTCCCTTTGATTGATAGTAAGATATATTGTCTAGTAAGTGGATGGGGAGGGGAATGAGGAACCTCCACCGTTGATTATCTGCTACAAAGATCTGCTGCAATTCTCCTATGATTTTCTCCTTCGACTACTGCAATTTCGTCTGGTGGTTTCAACTAACCCTCCCTTTGATTGATAGTAGGATATGTTGTCTAGTAAGTGGATGGGGAGAGGAATGAGGAACCTCCACTGTTGATTATCTGCTACGAAGATCTCCTGCTGTGTTATTTGGTATTTGGTTGGGATGGGATGAAGATCTGTTGCGTGGGTAGAGAAGAATTATTCTACTACTTCAAGTAGCGGATGGATGGGGGCAATTTTGTCCGAACTTAATTGAAAACACGTCCGCTAGTTGAAGTAGTGGACGACGCTATTCCTTTTTTAATCTCCACCGTTGATTATTGGAATGGATGGTATAGATGTTATTTGCCCAATTTTCATCCATAGCAAATACTTGCTATGGATCATTTCCCAAATATATATATATATATATATATATATATATATATATATATATATATATATATATATATATATATATAAAAAACTGTTTTAGCTGCTTTTATAATGTAGATATTTAATCTTTTAGCTTGCGGGCTAGATTCGCCAAAATCTAGTTATTTCTCACTTTAATCGGTTCATGGTGACTAAACTAGAACCGTTGAAGCTGGAATGGTTTAGATTTACTCAAATCTAGTTCTTTTCCTCGCTTTTATCAGCCTGTAGGCTAGATTTGCCTAAATCTAACTATTTCTCACTTTAATCAGTTTATAGTGACTAAACTGGAACCGTTGAAGCTGGAATGCTTAGATTTACTCAAATCTAGTTCATTTTCTAGCTTTTGTACATATTGTTTTGTCATGTGAGCCTAAGAATCAAGTGCTCACAGATTCAGCTCCTGGATCTTGATTCGGTTCCCGTGATGGACATTTTCAGCTGTGGCCAGTTGTAAATTATCTACGGTGTCCAAATTTCCTTAGATGGCTCTCATGCCCACAAGGAGTTCGGCACTGCTATGTATCTTATTTTCTCGAAGATGCCTTGCATCTCAAAAATAAAAGCAATCAAGCTGAACAAATAATAAAATGGAAGTATCAAAGGCCTCAATTACTATTGAGCATAAGGGTTTGAAAAAATTTGTTTTACAAAATATCACTGCTATATCATGTTAAAATTGAACTTTATACAAAAGTTAAGCCCTTTGTATATAGGTGCGAATGAGGTATACCACTACTTTCAAACAACTGCACATAGACCTAACTCACACACACATAAATAGATAAAAGTTTAAATTGGAAAGTGGTTGTAACTGTGTTATTACGGAAGTCAGGGGTGCCTAACTCCTTTCCTCCGCTTAATCAAGCCCCCGGACCCTAACGAATTTCGATTTTGCAAACTAGTTAAACCGTGTCACATCACTAGGTCTTTGTGCAAACCTTTTCTCGATTGAGTTGGTGCAACCATTTAAAAATAACCAACTAGTGACTCTTACAATCAAATCGTCGACATATACATGTTGGACCTTTTCAAACTTATTTTTTCAGACAAATCTCACCTAACATGTGAACACCAAAAGACAAGAACAAAACGGGACAAATAAAAATCCCAATGTCGACATGTGGCATCATCTGAATGCACGCTTACATCGGACTCCCGGATTGAAAGTTATGAAGGTTCGAGCAGACAACGCATCGTCTGAGTGCACGTTATAATAACCTAATATTTTAAATAAGAAATTTTGGTTATCAATTTTTTTATATATAAAGGTGGGATTATGTGCAATGTAAAGTATATGTATATATGTGATAAATAAAATGATTTAGATGAATAATTGTAAATAATTTCTTTTTAAGAATTATTGATCATTATAGATGATATTCCTATAATAAATTAATAATAATAGTATTAGTTATTTTTCGTAAATATATGATTATTGTATATAGGATATAATTGTTAGGATTATTATGATAAGTGGTGTAATACTCGAGAAATTTCATGTCTTAGGAATACAATAATGAAATAAATATTTATTTGGATATAAATGATTTCATGCTATGTGACGAGTTAACTCAATTATATTAAAGTGATTAATGTGGAGTTGTAACAAACTTATAGAAAGCCTTGTGTGGTGCGGTGGTGGGAACTATTAATAATAATATTAATCGACGAAGGAATTATTAAGTGAGCAGTTAATTAATATTAATTGTTCATTGTTATTGTAGAAAATTGAGTAATTGTTTAATGATTATTATTGTTATTAATGTGTCTATAAATATAATAAGAATGTTATAGATAATTAATTGTTTAAAAGATCCATAATTACATTAATCAATGAGGAACGGATTAATTAATGTTGGTGTTAATTAATCTAGAAAGTGAATAAATTATTTGGCATAAAATAAGCAAGTTATTAATATAATAATATTAAATTAACGATTATGTGCGTGAGAGCAATAATACGACTATACTATATAGTGTAGTGTGACATTATGTGACTATATATTAAGTTATATGAAACTATAATATATTAAGTGGTAATTAATAAAGGGAATGAATAAATTTATTTATTTAACATAAATAAATAAGTTATTAATATAATAAGGTTATTTTATGGTTATATGAGTGGTAGAGATAATTATGGAACTACCCGAACAATAATATCTGACTGCATTATTTTATTGCGTATATTTAATGTACATGGACTATATGATGTGAGTATATAATTAATCCCTAAATTCCTAAAGTAGACCAAACCAAGCCTAGATAACAAGATTGCTGAGTTTTTCATTTTGTCCAAAAACTAGTGTCCCATTTGCTCATTTCTCAGCCATGTGAATCACATAGAGGCTAAGGCCTATTTCCTTTTCTTCCTTCCAAGCTTTGTAGGAGATGATTATGGAGTGAGTGGAGATTATGATGAATTTCAACAACCATCAACCAACTCCTTGTTAACCTTCATGCAATCCTTCAATCCATGAGTTTGATTCAATGGAAAATTGCTATGTCTGTGTAAGAATTTTTCTATAAGTATGAACTCTTCCTTTCCAAATGCCATTGCTAAAGATTGTTAAATGTGAGATTGAGAGCATACTAGTATTTCATTTTGGAGCAAGTTCACTTCACATATGCAGAGGTATAAGCCCCATTCCTTGCTTTCCATTTTCATTCTCTGCCAAAATGAATTTTTGAGTTCTTGAATTACAAATTTCTTGATTATGCCAAGTTGAATTGTAATTGGGCTGTAGAACACTTATGTAGTTGTTTTATAGGCTTATTAACATGTTTAGTATGCAATGAGGCTTGGTTACAGTCGAATTATTGAAGAAAATTTGGTAGTTTGCTTGTTACCTGCCGAGGTTGGGAAGTCTTTGGACTGGAATGGGAGCCGCACGGCCGCACGTCTCCTTAGTGCAAATGGCGCGCGCCCGCGCCCCTTTGCAGATTTTGTTGGTTATTTTGTTATAATAACTGGTTTATGGAGCATGCTAATACAATTTAGTTAAGCTTATTTCAGTCCTTGACATACTAATTATGTTGCCTTTCATATAATCACTCATCTAGCTTGATTTGAAAAGGAAATTTAAGTTTTCAATGTGTAAACTCAATAGACTATGTGTACCTTAACATTCTAACTTGAAGATATGTTAGTGTGGTCTGATTTCATTTGTACGTAAGCATGCCAGTAGGATGTATAGTAAGTGAAGTAGTTTAACATGCTAAATGACATTGATAACATGCTAACGGAAACATAGTGTTTCAAAATGGACATTGACTTATTGTATTCAGTTTGATATTCTGATCTAGCAAGCATGGTAGTATGGTTTTGAAATACATGGCGGACATACTAACTTACATATATGGATTTCGTAATGAAACATCATCATATTGGACTTATTAGTAAGCTTTACTAATGAAAATACGAACTTTGAACGTGAATGTTTATACACTACTTTGAGAGTTAAAATCTGATAATTATGAACATGTGGGATGATACTCTTAGACTCACTCATGTATCCTATATATATATATATATATATATATATATATATATATATATATATATATATATATATATATATATATATATATATATATATCATTACGCTTAGGTATCGTAATTTATGTAAAGAATAAACGAAGCATATTTCAAAACAAAACGATGCTAATTGCACATATGTGATATGAATACTCACAAGCATGTCTAATATGAGTTATATGACTACCTTATATGTTTAAGAATCAATCATATTAGACTTTGTGGTTCCATAACCTTGAATGGCCTTAACTTGTTGATATGACCAACTTAGAACCATATTATGCAAACAAGGGACCTAAATTGAACTTGAAAAATACGAAAGGACCCCTGACCTGTTAATTTATGTTATGTATGTAAGGATGGGCAAGCTAGGGCAAGTAAGTGATTTCTCAACCCTGGTTTGAACTGTAAGACCCCAACTTATTATTAATGAAATTAAATTTCCTCTATTTATTATTTTGAAATTGTAAGGGTTGATTTGATTATTGTGGTTAGTTATGGGTAAAACGCGCAAATATTTTAAATAAGCAAGTGGTTATAAAGTATTCATTTTTATCGGAGAATATTCATTTGGTCGTGGAATATTCTTACTGTCGGGGAATATTCGTACGACGATGCAGCCTTGTGTGGGCCCCATAACGAAAAGCGATTGGATGAAAAAAACGACAAGTATAAGTTGTTTATAAATAACTGCGTAGTTATTACCATTAATACTGTTGAAATACTAGGTGGTTAAAACACAGTAGCACACGGTATTACACCAATTATTAATTCTTACGTAAGAAGTCACTACTCAATAATTGTTATATTAATTACTGTTCAATATTTTATTTTATTGATTCAATAATTACTACGTTGATATTTTATATTACTGTTGTTTCAATAATTGTTACTACATAGTATTTTTCATTATCGGAACAATAATTTATATTATCTGAATAATATTATTAGATAACATTATTGGCAATGTCTAGAAAGTTCTGTCTAAGGAGAGGTTTGGTCATCTAATTGCGCGCCAGTAAGGAGAAATTCTTATTGGAAAGCCCCCTCTTTTCTGGGAACGGTCTGGTTGTCAGTATTGTGATTCTGTAATATTATTTATAAATAATTAATTATTGATTTATATGATGAAAAAAATATTGATTTTATATGGATATAGAGGGAGAAATTTTTTAATGTGACAATTGTTAAAAATTAATAATTTATTTTTTCTGATAAAATAATTTATTTAAATATATTATTATATTTTAATAATACAATAATGGTGATATTTTTATAATGAATATGGGATATATGAGTATATGAGGAGGAAGAGTATTTTTGTTGCATTAAATGATTAACACATGTTTTGTGTGTCAGTGGACCCCATTTCTTGACTGAAATTTGATTATAGCTTGTAAAATCGTCCGTTTGTGAATTTCGGTCAATTTCTGTTTGGAATTTGGAAAAATTTTCTTCGGCAAAGTTGTAGAGAATGGAATTTTCTATCGAAAGGACATGAAGTTTGAATTTTTTTTGATAAAAGAGCTATTTATTATGAATTATTGAAGTTCTGAAGTTTCGAAATAATTATTTTTTAAAAGTTTTAAATTTGTTTTAAAAGAAAAACGTTTTTGAAATGTTTGTGGGCATTATTAACATGTGCTAGGTGGCTGAAATCAGTTGGTAAAAGTGGGCATACGAATTTATAAATAAATAATAATATTTTATTAAATTTTATGCTTTGGTGTTCTAAGCATTTTCCTATAAATAGGGTGCTTAGGTTAGAATTCAAAATCACACCAGAAACTGAAATCTTCTCTCTCTTTCTCTCTCGATATATTGAGCGTATTCTTGTGAGTATTTTGATATCTTGAGTGTTGCTATACGGTGCAAGTTTCTTTCAGCATTATATCGGATATTCCAATCAGAAGTACTGTCTTTTCAAGGTAAGGGATGTTATTATTTTTTTTAAAAAAAATGTTATTATTTCTTTCAATATCATTATGCCGGAATATTGGTAAGATTATTCTTGTGAAATTCTTATCTTTTCATGTCGGGGTTACTATTCATGAGTTACTATTCACGAGTTACTATTCACGAGTTACTATTCATGCGTTACTATTCATGAATTACTATTCATGAGTTACTAGTCACGAGTACTATTCACAAAGTATGATGATTTTTGTTATGGACTTTCTACCTTTTAGTGTCGAAGTTACTATTCATGTATACAATACTATTTTCGTATACGGCACTATTCACAAATACGACACTATTCACAGAAAAATTAAATTTTCTTTTTTTGTGTCCAAGATTGTCTGTTATGATTCCTATCTTTGATTGGATTTATGTTTTGATCTTTATTTTTGAATTATGCTCCACAATAGTTTATTATGGAGTATTTTTGAACATGGATAAACCGAAGTACGAATCCTTAATATTTGTTCTTTTGTCTCATTGGATTCGTTTTCTTTAAAATATATTTTTCATTATCCTCAGTCCTAAATGATGATATTACTGAATATCTTTGGCCTGTAGTGCAAAGATGAATGATTTCTTGATGAATATCTTTGGCCTGTAGTGCAAAGATGAACAGGTGTTGAGATGAACATGACCGACTGATTAATATCTTTGGCCTGTAGTGCAAAGATAACTATTTGATTCAAGATGTATATTGATTGATGTTACATGGATAAAATATCGATGATGGACTTTTAAATTCATAGATGATAGTAGATTTCAAACTCTACTTAACTATTCTAATGAATTGTTGTTTCCGCTGCAGTTGTTGATCTAAAACTTGTTGTCTATTGTATTCTATCAGAATTTTCCCTGTTGAGGACTAACGATAATTTGTCCTATATTATCTTAGTCATAATATTCTTTACTAGGCTAGTTGAGCTCACCCTTTTCCTGTTTGTTCCATTTTTTTTCTTAGGAGGCGAGAATGTAGCGAGTACTAGTCGGGGTATGGAATGATGTTCAAGATAGTTGTTTTAGTAGTCCTCACTATTTTGTAAAATAGTGTATCAATAATTGTAATAAGGACTCCATTTGAGTTTGAATACTGTCTAGATGACAATATTTGTATTTAAACTCACAGTATATGTGTTGTCGTATTTTGCACGACAATTGTAATAATAAAGTTGTAGTTGTTTTCTGTACCATGTATTTGGCGACTCAGAATGGGTTGGGTGGACCTATTTTGGGGGCGTCACAGTTGGTATCAGAGCTTAGGGATATGATCTCTGGCGGAGATCGGGAAATAGAACTAGGAGGGGAGAGACGAGTAAATCATTCGCTAGTGTGTCCTACCTAAGCTTATTTGTTGGTTGGTCAGAATATAGGGATATTGTGTGATATGTTAATTTCTTTAATTAACCCTTGTTTTATGGCAGTATTTGAGAATGGCAACTAAGAATGTTAACAGTGGAGTAAACGAGACCGTGGAGACACCTTTACTCACCAACGAGGAGAACGTGCAACAGGCTGGCAATGTTCCTCATGTGAACAACACCACTGAGCAGATGATGAATGATGGGATATTTAGAAATTTTTTTGCAGTACATGCAAAATCAGACGAGGGAGACTCGTGTTCAAAATACAGGAGTAAATGATAGCAATTCATGGTTTGTCACAGCCAAGTAGTTCAAGGAGTTGGGACCACCAGAATTTTGGGGAAAGCCGGATCCGATTAAGGCGGAGACGTGGGTCAAACAAATTACCAAGATATTCGATGTCTTGGGATGCACGGAGGAACAGAAGTTTCCATTCGCCACCTTTATGTTCCGTAATGAGGCAGATTACTGGTGGGAATCTGTGAAGCGTACCCATCCAGCCGCACTTAGCATGTCTTGGGAAATGTTTCAGAAACTGTTCAATGACAAGTACTTTCCTGAAAGTATTCATCATATGAAGGAGATATAGTTTATTAGACTGGAGCAGAATAACATGATGATGTCCCAGTACGAGGCGAAGTTGGCATAATTGTCCAGGTTTGCATCTCATTTAGTGGAGAATGAGGAACGTATGACGCGGATGTTTTTGAGAGGTTTGAAACCCGGCATACGTCAATATCTCATTTCACATAAATTTTCTCTTTATTCAGATGTTGTCAACATGGCTCAATTATTAGAGCGAGATAACGAGTACGTTCAACTGAGGGACCACAACCAGGATCATACCGGTGACAACAGTCATCAGAACAACGATAACCAACGGAGAAAGAAAAATACGGACAAGAGTGGCAACCACTCTGGTGGTAATCATGGCCATGAGAATAGAAGAAGCAAGTAGGGATGAGATTTTAAAAAGAGGAGATTCAACAATGACAATATGAAGACGACAGCACCAGCAGTAACTAGTTCCAAGGGAGGAGAACGACCACCGGTCATATGCTATAAGTGCGGAAAAGAAGGACATATCAGCCCAAACTGTCCACAACAGTTTAAGGTATGTTATAATTATGGAAAGGAAGGACATATCGCTCGAGATTGCACTGTAGCAAAACCCAGTCCAGCAGGGATGGTGACTCAAAAGGATGTCCCAGAAAAATCAAAGTCAACGATTACTGGAAGAGCGTTTGTCGTGACTGGTCAGAATGTGAGGAACCCGAACGAAGTTAGCACGGGTTAGTTAATTATAAATTCTTACGAAGTTTATACCTTATTAGATACCGGTTCTACCCATTCATTTATCTCTCCTACTTATACTCAATGTTTAAACTTGACTCCGGAGAAAATTTGTAAGACCCCGAATTTTATGAAATAAAAGTATTCAATTTTTCTTATAATTACTATTTAGTAAATAGTTAAATTGATAAAAGTTTAAAGTTATGGGTGAAATATAAATTTTTTTTCAAAATAAGCAAGTGGTTATAAAATAATCATTGTTGTCGGGGAATATTCGTTTGGTCGTGGAATATTCTTTCTGTCGGGGAATATTCGTACGACGGCGCAGCTATTTGTGGGCCCCATAACAGAATAACTGTCGGGTGAAGAAAACGACAAATTTAAGTTTTTACAAATAACGGCGTAATTGTTACCGTTAACACTGTTGGAATACCCGGTGATTAAAATACAGTAATACGCGTTATTGCACAGTAGCACACGGTATTGCACAGTATTTTTGAAATTATTGATTCTTCCGTAAGAAGGCACTACTCAATAATTGTTACAGTAATTATTGTTCAATATTTTATTTTATTGATTCAATAATTGCTACGTTGAAATTTTGTATTATTGTTGTTTAATAATTGTTGCTGCACAGTATTTCTCATTATCATATCAATAATTCATATTATTTAAATAGTATTATTAGATAGCATTATTGGCAATGTCTAGAAAGTTCTGTCTAAGGAGAGGTTTGGTCATCTAATTGCGCGTCAGTAAGGAAAAATCCTTATTGGAAAGCCCCCTCTTTCCTGGGAACGGCCTGGTTGTCATAAATATGATTCTGTAATATTATTTGTGAATAATTAATTATTGATTCATATGATAAGAAAATATTTATTTTATGTGGATATAAATGAGGGATATATTTTTGTGGTTAAAATTGAAGGAGTTAATGTTGAGGTTTTTATCAGTATTTTTGTCGGAATGGAGGTATTAAAAATCAGGGTTTTTGAGATATTTTGCGGGGGTTATAATTTTTAATCCGACCGTTGGATCGTGGTAATTTTTGGATATGTTATACATATATAAATTGAGTATATGTCCATAAATTTTGAACCGTTAAAAATGAACGTATGATTTGTTATGAATTTTAAGAGGTGGCTGATTCGGAAATCAGGTTATAAATCATTTTTGGTGGAAAATTCTAGAATTGGTGGGCCCCACTTGTGGTTGGTGAAGAAATGTGCTGAATTATATTTCAAATGTGGTGGGTGGGAATAGTAGCAGGTAAAGCCATCAGGTTGCAGGTCAAACCTACCAAAATTTTCCTATAAATAGAGGGCTAAGTTAGAATTGAAAATCACACCAGAAACATAAGTTTTCTCTCTTTCTCTCTCTAGATTATTGAGTGTATTTTGTGAGTATTTAGATACTCTGTGAGTTTCTATTCATCAGTGCAAGTTTCCTTCAGCCTTATACCGATCAGAAGTACTGCTCTTTTGAGGTAAGGGATAGTAAGGGATAGTAAGGGATATTAAGGGATTTTAAGGGTTGTTATATTTTCCAGTTTCGTAATTTTTCTGACCTTCAAAAATTCTGGAAAAATTTGAAATGATATTTTGATGAGTTTTCTTGATTGTGTCCAAAAATAGTGATTTTTGGATGTATAGATTGAGAGTTATGAATTTTATGAGAAAAGACTATTTTAAAAGTAACAGCTTATAATTCCTTGTGGTTAACTCCAAAATTGATGAAATTTTTATTGGGAGTACATGTATATGATAGAAGTATACTCTGTAAATTTCAGAATTTTTAGATAAAAGTACAATTTTTGATAAATGTCTAAATATTCGGCTATTTTGGCCATATGAAAAATAGTAAATGACTTTTAAAAATTCTGAGAAAAATATATGTTCACTATGGGACTATATTATGCTAAATCCCAGAAAAGAAATATTTTTGGAACTGATTTGGTATTTTTTATGAAAATAGTCTAGTTATGAGTAAATGAATTAAATATGTTTTGTGAGGAAAGAAAATTGGAAAATAGGATTTTATGGCTTGAGAATCCTATATAAGGTATATACAGATTTTTGATGAGGGTTTTGGCTATTGATGATGAAATCTTAAGAGTTGACATTTTATGATGATTAAATGCATTAATTAGTAAAGTGTAAACAATTTAAATAAATTGTTTATAAGCTTAAGAAATGTTATTCTTTCAATATCATTATACCGAAATATTGGTATAGATTTTATTGTAAAATTTTTACCTTTTTGAGTCGAGGTTACTATTCATGAGTTACTATTCACGAGTTACTATTCACGACAAAATTGGTTTTTTTTTCTAACCAAATTATAGTTAATTTATGAATATTGCTCTTGAAATTAAATCCATGTTTTGACCATATTATTTTTATAATCATATATAACATTTTTATAACCTTGATGTTGAATTTCTCTTTCGCTTGAGTGTAAAGATGGGTAAATTATTGGTATGATCATGACTATGGGTTCTCTTTGGCCAGTAGTGCAAAGTTGAATTGTTGACTGGTATGATCATGACCATTGAATTTATAATTGAATATCTTTAGCTTAAGTGCAAAGGTGAAATGATCAACATGGTTATAATTATTGTTTATATAAATTCTTAAATGATTATATATTCTTTGAGGTATTAATATATTTGGCATGTAGTGCAAATATGAATTGTTGAGGAATATCTTTGGCCTGTAGTGCAAAGATGAATTTTAGATGAATATCTTTGGCCCGTAGTGCAAAGATGACCTGTTGTTGAATATCTTTGGCCAGTAATGCAAAGATGAACGGTTGAGGAATATCTTTGGCCTGTAGTGCAAAGATGAATTGTAGATGAATATCTTTGGCCCGTAGTGCAAAGATGACCTGCTGTTGAATATCTTTGGCCAGTAATGCAAAGATGAACGGTTGAGGAATATCTTTGGCCTGTAGTGCAAAGATGAATTGTAGATGAATATCTTTGGCCTGTAGTGCAAAGATGGTCTGTTGATGAATATCTTTGGCCCGTAGTGCAAAGATAAACTGTTGTTGAATATCTTTGGTTGTAGTGCAAAGATGGATTTATTAGTATGATTATGAACAGGAACTGTGATTTGGTATAACCATGATCTTTGATGTTTCAGGTAAAGACATGTGATGAAAATATTCTTCGTCCTGGGTGCGAAGAAAAATTTAGAATCACAATTATGATTATGAGTTATTCATATGATTGTGGAAAGGAACTGTTGATTGATGTTACAGGGATAAAACATTGTTGATGGATTTTTAACATGGAGAAGATAATAGACTTTATAGTCTATTTGACTCTTCTAATGGATTGCTCGTTCCGCTGCAACTATGGTTGAATTTTTATCATTTACCATATGTTCTAAATCTCTGATTTATTATTGATGAAGGCTACTGATAATTTAATTATCTTTAGTCATGATATTCTTTACTGGGCTAGTTGTGCTCACCCTTTTGCTTCACAATTCCTTTCAGGTAATAAGAGTGTAGCTGGGTCGAGCGAGGGTAACGGGAAAATAGAACGGTGGTCTCTAGCTGTGGATGTTCTCCCGAAGCAGTATAGAAAAGTTCATTTAGTAGTTATATTTGGTGAATCCAATAGGGTAAGGTGTACCCAACGTTGGAAGGGTGGTTTGCCACTATCATACAAGATGTCTAACGACATACAACCTCGTGTCATCATAAGACATGGATGTGCTCATCCACTTGCTGAGTATATCTATGGACACTACCTATATAATCTTGGTGTTTGTTTGAAGTATAATTCTCAATTAGAGACAGTGGAGATAATGATAAGTCAAGAGAAGACTCACCATTGGAAAGAATATGATAATAATCTTCTCGTTTTTCTTTGGGGTCTATTGGGTCAACCAAGGATAATTCTGTGGCCATATGATATCTATCATAACCTAGACGCGTGGCCTCCCATGTACGAAGGTTTCCTTGAGCACTTCCCAAAGATTCTAATTTCTAAAACAGTCTTTGACTATACCTTTATGTAAGGTGCCACTGTGAGGTACTGTCCACGGTTGGGACATGAGTCACATTTGGTATATATTTGTATCCAAACTCACAGCATATGTGTTGTTGTATTTTGCACAATAATTATTGTAATAAAGTTGTAGTTGTTTTCTGTACCATGTATTTGGCGACTCAGAATAGGTTGGATGGAATGGACCTATTTTGGGGTCGTTACATTTGGTATCAGAGCTTAGGGATATGATCTCTGGCAGAGATCGGGGAATACAACTAGGAGGGGAGAGATGAGTAAATCCTTCGCTAGTGTGTCCTACCTAAGCTTATTTGTTGGTCAGTCATAATATCGGGATATTATGTGATATGTTAATTTGTTAAATTAACCCTTGTTTTGAAGCTGTATTCTAGAATGATATTTGAAATACAGGAGATGAGCAATGGAGAAATTATGATGGCAGGGAAGATGGAATCTAAAATGAAAGGAAGGTATTCTCAATTCTTTGAAATACCAGGTACGTAAATTTCGAGGACGAAATTTCATAAGGAGGGGAGATTGTAAGACCCCGAATTTTATGAAATAAAAGTATTCAATTTTTCTTATAATTACTATTTAGTAAATGGTTAAATTGATAAAAGTTTAAAGTTATGGGTGAAATATAAATTTTTTTTCAAAATAAGCAAGTGGTTATAAAATAATCATTGTTGTCGGGGAATATTCGTTTGGTCGTGGAATATTCTTTCTGTCGGGGAATATTCGTACGACGGCGCAGCTATTTGTGGGCCCCATAACAGAATAACTGTCGAGTGAAGAAAACGACAAATTTAAGTTTTTACAAATAACGGCGTAGTTGTTACCGTTAACACTGTTGGAATACCCGGTGATTAAAATACAGTAATACGCGTTATTGCATAGTAGCACACGGTATTGCACAGTATTTTTGAAATTATTGATTCTTACGTAAGAAGGCACTACTCAATAATTGTTACAGTAATTATTGTTCAATATTTTATTTTATTGATTCAATAATTGCTACGTTGAAATTTTGTATTATTGTTGTTTAATAATTGTTGCTGCACAGTATTTCCCATTATCAGATCAATAATTCATATTATTTAAATAGTATTATTAGATAGCATTATTGGCAATGTCTAGAAAGTTCTGTCTAAGGAGAGGTTTGGTCATCTAATTGCGCGTCAGTAAGGAAAAATCCTTATTGGAAAGCCCCCTCTTTCCTGGGAACGGCCTGGTTGTCATAAATGTGATTCTGTAATATTATTTGTGAATAATTAATTATTGATTCATATGATAAGAAAATATTTATTTTATGTGGATATAAATGAGGGATATATTTTTGTGGTTAAAATTGAAGGAGTTAATGTTGAGGTTTTTATCAGTATTTTTGTCGGAATGGAGGTATTAAAAATCAGAGTTTTTGAGATATTTTGCGGGGGTTATAATTTTTAATCCGACCGTTGGATCGTGCTAATTTTTGGATATGTTATACATATATAAGTTGAGTATATGTCCATAAATTTTGAACCGTTAAAAATGAACGTATGATTTGTTATGAATTTTAAGAGGTGGCTGATTCAGAAATCAGGTTATAAATCATTTTTGGTGGAAAATTCTAGAATTGGTGGGCCCCACTTGTGGTTGGTGAAGAAATGTGCTGAATTATATTTCAAATGTGGTGGGTGGGAATAGTAGCAGGTAAAGCCATCAGGTTGCAGGTCAAACCTACCAAAATTTTCCTATAAATAGAGGGCTAAGTTAGAATTGAAAATCACACCAGAAACATAAGTTTTCTCTCTTTCTCTCTCTAGATTATTGAGTGTATTTTGTGAGTATTTAGATACTCTGTGAGTTTCTATTCATCAGTGCAAGTTTCCTTCAGCCTTATACCGATCAGAAGTACTGCTCTTTTGAGGTAAGGGATAGTAAGGGATAGTAAGGGATATTAAGGGATTTTAAGGGTTGTTATATTTTCCAGTTTCGTAATTTTTCTGACCTTCAAAAATTCTGGAAAAATTTGAAATGATATTTTGATGAGTTTTCTTGATTGTGTCCAAAAATGGTGATTTTTGGATGTATAGATTGAGAGTTATGAATTTTATGAGAAAAGACTATTTTAAAAGTAACAGCTTATAATTCCTTGTGGTTAACTCCAAAATTGATGAAATTTTTATTGGGAGTACATGTATATGATAGAAGTATACTCTGTAAATTTCAGAATTTTTAGACAAAAGTACAATTTTTGATAAATGTCTAAATATTCGGCTATTTTGGCCATATGAAAAATAGTAAATGACTTTTAAAAATTCTGAGAAAAATATATGTTCACTATGGGACTATATTATGCTAAATCCCAGAAAAGAAATATTTTTGGAACTGATTTGGTATTTTTTATGAAAATGGTCTAGTTATGAGTAAATGAATTAAATATGTTTTGTGAGGAAAGAAAATTGGAAAATAGGATTTTATGGCTTGAGAATCCTATATGAGGTATATGCAGATTTTTGATGAGGGTTTTGGCTATTGATGATGAAATCTTAAGAGTTGACATTTTATGATGATTAAATGCATTAATTAGTAAAGTGTAAACAATTTAAATAAATTGTTTATAAGCTTAAGAAATGTTATTCTTTCAATATCATTATACCGAAATATTGGTATAGATTTTATTGTGAAATTTCTACCTTTTTGAGTCGAGGTTACTATTCATGAGTTACTATTCACGAGTTACTATTCACGACAAAATTGGTTTCTTTTTCTAACCAAATTATAGTAAATTTATGAATCTTGCTCTTGAAATTAAATCCATGTTTTGACCATATTATTTTTATAATCATATATAACATTTTTATAACCTTGATGTTGAATTTCTCTTTCGCTTGAGTGTAAAGATGGGTAAATTATTGGTATGATCATGACTATGGGTTCTCTTTGGCCAGTAGTGCAAAGTTGAATTGTTGACTGGTATGATCATGACCATTGAATTTATAATTGAATATCTTTAGCTTAAGTGCAAAGGTGAAATGATCAACATGGTTATAATTATTGTTTATATAAATTCTTAAATGATTATATATTCTTTGAGGTATTAATATATTTGGCATGTAGTGCAAATATGAATTGTTGAGGAATATCTTTGGCCTGTAGTGCAAAGATGAATTTTAGATGAATATCTTTGGCCCGTAGTGCAAAGATGACCTGTTGTTGAATATCTTTGGCCAGTAATGCAAAGATGAACGGTTGAGGAATATCTTTGGCCTGTAGTGCAAAGATGAATTGTAGATGAATATCTTTGGCCCGTAGTGCAAAGATGACCTGTTGTTGAATATCTTTGGCCAGTAATGCAAAGATGAACGGTTGAGGAATATCTTTGGCCTGTAGTGCAAAGATGAATTGTAGATGAATATCTTTGGCCTGTAGTGCAAAGATGGTCTGTTGATGAATATATTTGGCCCGTAGTGCAAAGATAAACTGTTGTTGAATATTTTTGGTCGTAGTGCAAAGATGGATTTATTAGTATGATTATGAACAGGAACTGTGATTTGGTATAACCATGATCTTTGATGTTTCAGGTAAAGACATGTGATGAAAATATTCTTCGTCTTGGGTGCGAAGAAAAATTTAGAATCACAATTATGATTATGAGTTATTCATATGATTGTGGAAAGGAACTGTTGATTGATGTTACAGGGATAAAACATTGTTGATGGATTTTTAACATGGAGAAGATAATAGACTTTATAGTCTATTTGACTCTTCTAATGGATTGCTCGTTCCGCTGCAACTATGGTTGAAATTTTTATCATTTACCATATGTTCTAAATCTCTGATTTATTATTGATGAAGGCTACTGATAATTTAATTATCTTTAGTCATGATATTCTTTACTGGGCTAGTTGCGCTCACCCTTTTGCTTCACAATTCCTTTCAGGTAATAAGAGTGTAGCTGGGTCGAGCGAGGGTAACGGGGAAATAGAACGGTGGTCTCTAGCTGTGGATGTTCTCCCGAAGCAGTATAGAAAAGTTCATTTAGTAGTTATATTTGGTGAATCCAATAGGGTAAGGTGTACCCAACGTTGGAAGGGTGGTTTGCCACTATCATACAAGATGTCTAACGACATACAACCTCGTGTCATCATAAGACATGGATGTGCTCATCCACTTGCTGAGTATATCTATGGACACTACCTATATAATCTTGGTGTTTGTTTGAAGTATAATTCTCAATTAGAGACAGTGGAGATAATGATAAGTCAAGAGATGACTCACCATTGGAAAGAATATGATAATAATCTTCTCGTTTTTCTTTGGGGTCTATTGGGTCAACCAAGGATAATTCTGTGGCCATATGATATCTATCATAACCTAGACGCGTGGCCTCCCATGTACGAAGGTTTCCTTGAGCACTTCCCAAAGATTCTAATTTCTAAAACAGTTTTTGACTATACCTTTATGTAAGGTGCCATTGTGAGGTACTGTCCACGGTTGGGACATGAGTCACATTTGGTATATATTTGTATCCAAACTCACAGCATATGTGTTGTTGTATTTTGCACAATAATTATTGTAATAAAGTTGTAGTTGTTTTCTGTACCATGTATTTGGCGACTCAGAATAGGTTGGATGGAATGGACCTATTTTGGGGTCGTTACATTTGGTATCAGAGCTTAGGGATATGATCTCTGGCAGAGATCGGGGAATACAACTAGGAGGGGAGAGATGAGTAAATCCTTCGCTAGTGTGTCCTACCTAAGCTTATTTGTTGGTCAGTCATAATATCGGGATATTATGTGATATGTTAATTTGTTAAATTAACCCTTGTTTTGAAGCTGTATTCTAGAATGATATTTGAAATACAGGAGATGAGCAATGGAGAAATTATGATGGCAGGGAAGATGGAATCTAAAATGAAAGGAAGGTATTCTCAATTCTTTGAAATACCAGGTACGTAAATTTCGAGGACGAAATTTCATAAGGAGGGGAGATTGTAAGACCCCGAATTTTATGAAATAAAAGTATTCAATTTTTCTTATAATTACTATTTAGTAAATGGTTAAATTGATAAAAGTTTAAAGTTATGGGTGAAATATAAATTTTTTTTCAAAATAAGCAAGTGGTTATAAAATAATCATTGTTGTCGGGGAATATTCGTTTGGTCGTGGAATATTCGTACGACGGCGCAGCTATTTGTGGGCCCCATAACAGAATAACTGTCGGGTGAAGAAAACGATAAATTTAAGTTTTTACAAATAACGGCGTAGTTGTTACCGTTAACACTGTTGGAATACCCGGTGATTAAAATACAGTAATACGCGTTATTGCACAGTAGCACACGGTATTGCACAGTATTTTTGAAATTATTGATTCTTACGTAAGAAGGCACTACTCAATAATTGTTACAGTAATTATTGTTCAATATTTTATTTTATTGATTCAATAATTGCTACGTTGAAATTTTGTATTATTGTTGTTTAATAATTGTTGCTGCACAGTATTTCCCATTATCATATCAATAATTCATATTATTCAAATAGTATTATTAGATAGCATTATTGGCAATGTATAGAAAGTTCTGTCTAAGGAGAGGTTTGGTCATCTAATTGCGCGTCAGTAAGGAAAAATCCTTATTGGAAAGCCCCCTCTTTCCTGGGAACGGCCTGGTTGTCATAAATGTGATTCTGTAATATTATTTGTGAATAATTAATTATTGATTCATATGATAAGAAAATATTTATTTTATGTGGATATAAATGAGGGATATATTTTTTGTGGTTAAAATTGAAGGAGTTAATGTTGAGGTTTTTATCAGTATTTTTGTCGTAATGGAGGTATTAAAAATCAGGGTTTTTGAGATATTTTGCGGGGGTTATAATTTTTAATCCGACCGTTGGATCGTGGTAATTTTTGGATATGTTATACATATATAAGTTGAGTATATGTCCATAAATTTTGAACCGTTAAAAATGAACGTATGATTTGTTATGAATTTTAAGAGGTGGCTGATTCGGAAATCAGGTTATAAATCATTTTTGGTGGAAAATTCTAGAATTGGTGGGCCCCACTTGTGGTTGGTGAAGAAATGTGCTGAATTATATTTCAAATGTGGTGGGTGAGAATAGTAGCAGGTAAAGCCATCAGGTTGCAGGTCAAACCTACCAAAATTTTCCTATAAATAGAGGGCTAAGTTAGAATTGAAAATCACACCAGAAACATAAGTTTTCTCTCTTTCTCTCTCTAGATTATTGAGTGTATTTTGTGAGTATTTAGATACTCTGTGAGTTTCTATTCATCAGTGCAAGTTTCCTTCAGCCTTATACCGATCAGAAGTACTGCTCTTTTGAGGTAAGGGATAGTAAGGGATAGTAAGGGATAGTAAGGGATAGTAAGGGATTTTAAGGGTTGTTATATTTTCCTGTTTCGTAATTTTTCTGACCTTCAAAAATTCTGGAAAATTTTGAAATGATATTTTGATGAGTTTTCTTGATTGTGTCCAAAAATGGTGATTTTTGGATGTATAGATTGAGAGTTATGAATTTTATGAGAAAAGACTATTTTAAAAGTAACAGCTTATAATTCCTTGTGGTTAACTCCAAAATTGATGAAATTTTTATTGGGAGTACATGTATATGATAGAAGTATACTCTGTAAATTTCAGAATTTTTAGACAAAAGTACAATTTTTGATAAATGTCTAAATATTCGGCTATTTTGGCCATATGAAAAATAGTAAATGACTTTTAAAAATTCTGAGAAAAATATATGTTCACTATGGGACTATATTATGCTAAATCCCAGAAAAGAAATATTTTTGGAACTGATTTGGTATTTTTTATGAAAATAGTCTAGTTATGAGTAAATGAATTAAATATGTTTTGTGAGGAAAGAAAATTGGAAAATAGGATTTTATGGCTTGAGAATCCTATATGAGGTATATGCAGATTTTTGATGAGGGTTTTGGCTATTGATGATGAAATCTTAAGAGTTGACATTTTATGATGATTAAATGCATTAATTAGTAAAGTGTAAACAATTTAAATAAATTGTTTATAAGCTTAAGAAATGTTATTCTTTCAATATCATTATACCGAAATATTGGTATAGATTTTATTGTGAAATTTCTACCTTTTTGAGTCGAGGTTACTATTTATGAGTTACTATTCACGAGTTACTATTCACGACAAAATTGGTTTCTTTTTCTAACCAAATTATAGTTAATTTATGAATATTGCTCTTGAAATTAAATCCATGTTTTGACCATATTATTTTTATAATCATATATAACATTTTTATAACCTTGATGTTGAATTTCTCTTTCGCTTGAGTGTAAAGATGGGTAAATTATTGGTATGATCATGACTATGAGTTCTCTTTGGCCAGTAGTGCAAAGTTGAATTGTTGACTGGTATGATCATGACCATTGAATTTATAATTGAATATCTTTAGCTTAAGTGCAAAGGTGAAATGATCAACATGGTTATAATTATTGTTTATATAAATTCTTAAATGATTATATATTCTTTGAGGTATTAATATATTTGGCATGTAGTGCAAATATGAATTGTTGAGGAATATCTTTGGCCTGTAGTGCAAAGATGAATTGTAGATGAATATCTTTGGCCCGTAGCGCAAAGATGACCTGTTGTTGAATATCTTTGGCCAGTAATGCAAAGATGAACGGTTGAGGAATATCTTTGGCCTGTAGTGCAAAGATGAATTGTAGATGAATATCTTTGGCCCGTAGTGCAAAGATGACCTGCTGTTGAATATCTTTGGCCAGTAATGCAAAGATGAACGGTTGAGGAATATCTTTGGCCTGTAGTGCAAAGATGAATTGTAGATGAATATCTTTGGCCTGTAGTGCAAAGATGGTCTGTTGATGAATATCTTTGGCCCGTAGTGCAAAGATAAACTGTTGTTAAATATCTTTGGTCGTAGTGCAAAGATGGATTTATTAGTATGATTATGAACAGGAATTGTGATTTGGTATAACCATGATCTTTGATGTTTCAGGTAAAGACATGTGATGAAAATATTCTTCGTCCTGGGTGCGAAGAAAAATTTAGAATCACAATTATGATTATGAGTTATTCATATGATTGTGGAAAGGAACTGTTGATTGATGTTACAGGGATAAAACATTGTTGATGGATTTTTAACATGGAGAAGATAATAGACTTTATAGTCTATTTGACTCTTCTAATGGATTGCTCGTTCCGCTGCAACTATGGTTGAATTTTTTATCATTTACCATATGTTCTAAATCTCTGATTTATTATTGATGAAGGCTACTGATAATTTAATTATCTTTAGTCATGATATTCTTTACTGGGCTAGTTGTGCTCACCCTTTTGCTTCACAATTCCTTTCAGGTAATAAGAGTGTAGCTGGGTCGAGCGAGGGTAACGGGAAAATAGAACGGTGGTCTCTAGCTGTGGATGTTCTCCCGAAGCAGTATAGAAAAGTTCATTTAGTAGTTATATTTGGTGAATCCAATAGGGTAAGGTGTACCCAACGTTGGAAGGGTGGTTTGCCACTATCATACAAGATGTCTAACGACATACAACCTCGTGTCATCATAAGACATGGATGTGCTCATCCACTTGCTGAGTATATCTATGGACACTACCTATATAATCTTGGTGTTTGTTTGAAGTATAATTCTCAATTAGAGACAGTGGAGATAATGATAAGTCAAGAGAAGACTCACCATTGGAAAGAATATGATAATAATCTCGTTTTTCTTTGGGGTCTATTGGGTCAACCAAGGATAATTCTGTGGCCATATGATATCTATCATAACCTAGACGCGTGGCCTCCCATGTACGAAGGTTTCCTTGAGCACTTCCCAAAGATTCTAATTTCTAAAACAGTCTTTGACTATACCTTTATGTAAGGTGCCACTGTGAGGTACTGTCCACGGTTGGGACATGAGTCACATTTGGTATATATTTGTATCCAAACTCACAGCATATGTGTTGTTGTATTTTGCACAACAATTATTGTAATAAAGTTGTAGTTGTTTTCTGTACCATGTATTTGGCGACTCAGAATAGGTTGGATGGAATGGACCTATTTTGGGGTCGTTACATTTGGTATCAGAGCTTAGGGATATGATCTCTGGCGGAGATCGGGGAATACAACTAGGAGGGGAGAGATGAGTAAATCCTTCGCTAGTGTGTCCTACCTAAGCTTATTTGTTGGTCAGTCATAATATCGGGATATTATGTGATATGTTAATTTGTTAAATTAACCCTTGTTTTGAAGCTGTATTCTAGAATGATATTTGAAATACAGGAGATGAGCAATGGAGAAATTATGATGGCAGGGAAGATGGAATCTAAAATGAAAGGAAGGTATTCTCAATTCTTTGAAATACCAGGTACGTAAATTTCGAGGACGAAATTTCATAAGGAGGGGAGATTGTAAGACCCCGAATTTTATGAAATAAAAGTATTCAATTTTTCTTATAATTACTATTTAGTAAATGGTTAAATTGATAAAAGTTTAAAGTTATGGGTGAAATATAAATTTTTTTTCAAAATAAGCAAGTGGTTATAAAATAATCATTGTTGTCGGGGAATATTCGTTTGGTCGTGGAATATTCTTTCTGTCGGGGAATATTCGTACGACGGCGCAGCTATTTGTGGGCCCCATAACAGAATAACTGTCGGGTGAAGAAAACGACAAATTTAAGTTTTTACAAATAACGGCGTAGTTGTTACCGTTAACACTGTTGGAATACCCGGTGATTAAAATCCAGTAATACGCGTTATTGCACAGTAGCACACGGTATTGCACAGTATTTTTGAAATTATTGATTCTTACGTAAGAAGGCACTACTCAATAATTGTTACAGTAATTATTGTTCAATATTTTATTTTATTGATTCAATAATTGCTACGTTGAAATTTTGTATTATTGTTGTTTAATAATTGTTGCTGCACAGTATTTCCCATTATCATATCAATAATTAATATTATTTAAATAGTATTATTAGATAGCATTATTGGCAATGTCTAGAAAGTTCTGTCTAAGGAGAGGTTTGGTCATCTAATTGCGTGTCAGTAAGGAAAAATCCTTATTGGAAAGCCCCCTCTTTCCTGGGAACGGCCTGGTTGTCATAAATGTGATTCTGTAATATTATTTGTGAATAATTAATTATTGATTCATATGATAAAAAAATATTTATTTTATGTGGATATAAATGAGGGATATATTTTTGTGGTTAAAATTGAAGGAGTTAATGTTGAGGTTTTTATCAGTATTTTTGTCGGAATGGAGGTATTAAAAATCAGGGTTTTTGAGATATTTTGCGGGGGTTATAATTTTTAATCCGACCGTTGGATCGTGGTAATTTTTGGATATGTTATACATATATAAGTTGAGTATATGTCCATAAATTTTGAACCGTTAAAAATGAACGTATGATTTGTTATGAATTTTAAGAGGTGGCTGATTCGGAAATCAGGTTATAAATCATTTTTGGTGAAAAATTCTAGAATTGGTGGGCCCCACTTGTGGTTGGTGAAGAAATGTGCTGAATTATATTTCAAATGTGGTGGGTGGGAATAGTAGCAGGTAAAGCCATCAGGTTGCAGGTCAAACCTACCAAAATTTTCCTATAAATAGAGGGCTAAGTTAGAATTGAAAATCACACCAGAAACATAAGTTTTCTCTCTTTCTCTCTCTAGATTATTGAGTGTATTTTGTGAGTATTTAGATACTCTGTTAGTTTCTATTCATCAGTGCAAGTTTCCTTCAGCCTTATACCGATCAGAAGTACTGCTCTTTTGAGGTAAGGGATAGTAAGGGATAGTAAGGGATATTAAGGGATTTTAAGGGTTGTTATATTTTCCAGTTTCGTAATTTTTCTGACCTTCAAAAATTCTGGAAAAATTTGAAATGATATTTTGATGAGTTTTCTTGATTGTGTCCAAAAATGGTGATTTTTGGATGTATAAATTGAGAGTTATGAATTTTATGAGAAAAGACTATTTTAAAAGTAACAGCTTATAATTCCTTGTGGTTTACTCCAAAATTGATGAAATTTTTATTGGGAGTACATGTATATGATAGAAGTATACTCTGTAAATTTCAGAATTTTTAGACAAAAGTACAATTTTTGATAAATGTCTAAATATTCGGCTATTTTGGTCATATGAAAAATAGTAAATGACTTTTAAAAATTCTGAGAAAAATATATGTTCACTATGGGACTATATTATGCTAAATCCCAGAAACGAAATATTTTTGGAACTGATTTGGTATTTTTTATGAAAATAGTCTAGTTATGAGTAAATGAATTAAATATGTTTTGTGAGGAAAGAAAATTGGAAAATAGGATTTTATGGCTTGAGAATCCTATATGAGGTATATGCAGATTTTTGATGAGGGTTTTGGCTATTGATGATGAAATCTTAAGAGTTGACATTTTATGATGATTAAATGCATTAATTAGTAAAGTGTAAACAATTTAAATAAATTGTTTATAAGCTTAAGAAATGTTATTCTTTCAATATCATTATACCGAAATATTGGTATAGATTTTATTGTGAAATTTCTACCTTTTTGAGTCGAGATTACTATTCATGAGTTACTATTCACGAGTTACTATTCACGACAAAATTGGTTTCTTTTTCTAACCAAATTATAGTTGATTTATGAATATTGCTCTTGAAATTAAATCCATGTTTTGACCATATTATTTTTATAATCATATATAACATTTTTATAACCTTGATGTTGAATTTCTCTTTCGCTTGAGTGTAAAGATGGGTAAATTATTGGTATGATCATGACTATGGGTTCTCTTTGGCCAGTAGTGCAAAGTTGAATTGTTGACTGGTATGATCATGACCATTGAATTTATAATTGAATATCTTTAGCTTAAGTGCAAAGGTGAAATGATCAACATGGTTATAATTATTGTTTATATAAATTCTTAAATGATTATATATTCTTTGAGGTATTAATATATTTGGCATGTAGTGCAAATATGAATTGTTGAGGAATATCTTTGGCCTGTAGTGCAAAGATGAATTGTAGATGAATATCTTTGGCCCGTAGTGCAAAGATGACCTGTTGTTGAATATCTTTGGCCAGTAATGCAAAGATGAACGGTTGAGGAATATCTTTGGCCTGTAGTGCAAAGATGAATTGTAGATGAATATCTTTGGCCCGTAGTGCAAAGATGACCTGTTGTTGAATATCTTTGGCCAGTAATGCAAAGATGAACGGTTGAGGAATATCTTTGGCCTGTAGTGCAAAAATGAATTGTAGATGAATATCTTTGGCCTGTAGTGCAAAGATGGTCTGTTGATGAATATCTTTGGCCCGTAGTGCAAAGATAAACTGTTGTTGAATATCTTTGGTCGTAGTGCAAAGATGGATTTATTAGTATGATTATGAACAGGAACTGTGATTTGGTATAACCATGATCTTTGATGTTTCAGGTAAAGACATGTGATGAAAATATTCTTCGTCCTGGGTGCGAAGAAAAATTTAGAATCACAATTATGATTATGAGTTATTCATATGATTGTGGAAAGGAACTATTGATTGATGTTACTGGGATAAAACATTGTTGATGAATTTTTAACATGGAGAAGATAATAGACTTTATAGTCTATTTGACTCTTCTAATGGATTGCTCGTTCCGCTGCAACTATGGTTGAAATTTTTATCATTTACCATATGTTCTAAATCTCTGATTTATTATTGATGAAGGCTACTGATAATTTAATTATCTTTAGTCATGATATTTTTTACTGGGCTAGTTGTGCTCACCCTTTTCCTTCACAATTCCTTTCAGGTAATAAGAGTGTAGCTGGGTCGAGCGAGGGTAACGGGGAAATAGAACGGTGGTCTCTAGCTGTGGATGTTCTCCCGAAGCAGTATAGAAAAGTTCATTTAGTAGTTATATTTGGTGAATCCAATAGGGTAAGGTGTACCCAACGTTGGAAGGGTGGTTTGCCACTATCATACAAGATATCTAACGACATACAACCTCGTGTCATCATAAGACAGGGATGTGCTCATCCACTTGCTGAGTATATCTATGGACACTACCTATATAATCTTGGTGTTTGTTTGAAGTATAATTCTCAATTAGAGACAGTGGAGATAATGATAAGTCAAGAGAAGACTCACCATTGGAAAGAATATGATAATAATCTTCTCATTTTTCTTTGGGGTCTATTGGGTCAACCAAGGATAATTCTGTGGCCATATGATATCTATCATAACCTAGACGCGTGGCCTCCCATGTACGAAGGTTTCCTTGAGCACTTCCCAAAGATTCTAATTTCTAAAACAGTCTTTGACTATACCTTTATGTAAGGTGCCACTGTGAGGTACTGTCCACGGTTGGGACATGAGTCACATTTGGTATATATTTGTATCCAAACTCACAGCATATGTGTTGTTGTATTTTGCACAACAATTATTGTAATAAAGTTGTAGTTATTTTCTGTACCATGTATTTGGCGACTCAGAATAGGTTGGATGGAATGGACCTATTTTGGGGTCGTTACAAAATTAGACTTTGACTTGTCTGTTAAAACTCCGTTAGGAGAAACTTTCATTACATCCACTTTTTATAAATCTTGTTTGATCCAAGTTGGCACCATCACATTATCTGTTGACCTTATTTCTTTAAAGATACTTATTTTTGATATGATTTTAGGGATTGATTGATTAACTACTCATCATGCCAAAATTGATTGCTTTCGTAAGGTTGTTAGTTTTCATATTCTGAAGCAACCTGTTATTCGAATTCAAGCAATCAAACCATTAAAGTCAAACACTTTCATATCAAGCCATAAAGTCATTTGTTTATTGAAAAATGGATGTCAAGCTTTTTTAGCCCATGTTATGGATTTGAATAAAGACACGTCAAATTTGAATAATATTCCTGTTGTTAGTGACTTTTCTGACGTATTTCCTGAAGAACTTCCCGGTCTACCCCCAGAACGTGAAGTTGAATTCTTTATTGATCTTGAACCTGGTACAAAGCCCATTTCTAAAACCCCATAACGAATGGCTCCTATTGAACTTCAGGAGTTAAAGGTCCAATTACAGGAATTGTTGGACATCGGTTTCATTCGTCCTAGTACATCTCTTTGGGGTGCTCCTATTTTATTTGTAAAGAAGAAAGACGGGAGTATGTGACTTTGTATTGACTACCGGGAATTGAACCATGTCACCATCAAGAATAGGTATCCGCTACCTCGTATTGATGACTTGTTTGACCAGTTGCAAGGAACACAATTCTTTTCAAAGATCGATCTTCGTTCTGGATATCATCAGCTGAAGATTAGAACTGAGGATATTCCAAAGACTGCCTTCAGAACTCGGTACAGGCATTATGAATTCTTAGTCATGTCTTTTGGATTGACTAATGCTCATGCGACTTTCATGGATAAGATGAACTGAGTATTCAAGGAATATTTGGATCAGTTCGTTGTTATTTTTATTGATGACATCCTCATATATTCCAAAAGTCGTGAAGATCATGAGCACTATTTGAAGCTGGTACTCCAAAGGTTTCGTGAAAACAAGCTATATGGCAAGTTAAAAAAATATGAGTTCTGGCTTAAGGAAGTAGCATTCCTTGGGCACGTGGTGTCAAAACATGAAGTATCTGTTGATCCGACGAAGGTTGAAGCAATACAAAGTTGGGAGCAACCGAAGTCAGTGACCGAAGTACGTAGCTTTCTTGGCTTAACTAGTTATTATCGGAGATTCGTGGAAGGGTTTTCTTGAATTGCTACTCCATTAACTCAGCTGACTCGAAAAGATACAAAATTCGAACGGAGCGAGGAATGTGAGAAGAACTTCCAAGAACTCAACATGCGACAACGACGTTGGCTCGAGCTGTTGAAAGATTACGATCATACCATCCAATACCATCCCGAAAAAGCGAACGTGGTAGCTGACGCGTTAAGTAGAAGATCGTATGCGGGTACAAGTGCTATATTGTCAAACACAAAGACCCATTTTGTATGACTTACAAATGATAGAGATAGAGTTAAAGACTCTATGGATCACGTGATGATATACGAGTAAAATCGACTTTAATCGATAAAGTTAAAACTGCTCAAACTACACACCGGAGCTGATGAATATGAAGAAGGAGGTGCAAAAAGTTGTTATTCCAAAAGCGAGAATCGGCGATGTGAGGAAAGATCAAACATTTGATTTATTAGTCCATTTGAAATCCTCGATCGAATAGGAACTATGGCCTATAGACTCGTTTTACCGCCAAGTATGTCGCGTGTTCATAACGTTTTTCACGTATCGAAGTTACGAAATTATGTTGACGACCCGAACTACGTTATTGAGTTAGAACCATACGAAATAGCCGAAGATTTAACATACGAGGAGGTACCTATCAAGATCTTGGATAGAAAGGAGCATGTCCTACGCACAAAGGTCATAACGCAAGTTAAGATTTTGTGGAGGAACCATGCTATTGAAGAAATGACCTGGGAGTTGGAAACAAAAATGAAAGTGAGGTATCCTCACCTTTTTAAAACCCCAGGTACGTACGTCAATTTCGAGGACGAAATTTCATAAGGAGGGGAGGTTGTAAGATCCCAACTTATTATTAATTAAATTAAATTTCCTCTATTTATTATTTTGAAATAGTAAGGGTTGATTTGATTAATGTGGTTAGTTATGGATAAAACGCGCAAATATTTTAAATAAGCAAGTGGTTATAAAGTATTCATTTTTATCGGAGAATATTCGTTTGGTCGTGGAATATTCTTACTGTCAGGGAATATTTGTGTGGGCCCCATAATGGAAAGTGATTGGATGAAGAAAACGACAAGTATAAGTTGTTTATAAATAACAGCATAGTTATTACCGTTAATACTGTTGAAATACTCGATGGTTAAAACACACAGTAGCACACGGTATTGCACCAATTATTGATTCTTACGTAAGAAGTCACGACTCAATAATTGTTACAGTAATTATTGTTCAATATTTTATTTTATTGATTCAATAATTGCTACGTTGATATTTTATATTACTGTTGTTTCAATAATTGTCACTACACAGTATTTTCCATTATCGGAATAATAATTCATATTATCTGAATAATATTATTAGATAACATTATTGGTAATGTCTAGAAAGTTCTGTCTAAGGAGAGGTTTGGTCACCTAATTGCGCGCCAGTAAGGAGAAATCCTTATTAGAAAGCCTCCTTTTTCCTAGGAACGGCCTGGTTGTCAGTATTGTGATTCTGTAATATTATTTGTAAATAATTAATTATTGATTTATATAATGAAGAAAATATTGATTTTATGTGGATATAGATAGAGAAATTTTTTAATGTGACAATTGTTGAAAATTAATATTTTATTTTTTCGGATAAAATAATTTATTTAAATATATTATTATATTTTAATAATACAATAATGGTGATATTTTTATAATGAATGTGGGATATATGAGTATATAAAGAGGAAGAGTATTTTTGTTGCATTAAATGATTAACACACGTTTTGTGTGTCGGTGGACCCCATTTCTTGACTGAAATTTGATTATAGCCTGTAAAATCGTCCGTTTGTGGATTTCGATCAATTTTTGTTTGGAATTTGGAAAAATTTTCTTCTGTAAAGTTGTAGAGAATGGAATTTTCTATGGAAAGGACATAAGGTTCGAATTTTTTTGATAAAAGAGCTATTTATTATGAATTATTGAAGTTCTGAAGTTTCAAAATAATTATTTTTTAAAAGTTTTAAATTTGTTTTAAAAGAAAAACGTTTTTGAAATGTTTGTGGGCATCATTAACATTTGTTAGGTGGCTGAAATCAGTTGGTAAAAGTGGGCATAGGAATTTGTAATATAAATAATAATATTTTATTAAATTTTATGCTTTGGTGTTCTAAGCATTTTCCTATAAATAGGGTGCTTAGGTTAGAATTGAAAATCACACCAGAAACTGAAATCTTCTCTCTCTTTCTCTCTCGATATATTGAGGGTATTCTTGTGAGTATTTTGATATCTTGAGTGTTGCTATACGGTGCAAGTTTCTTTCAGCATTATATCGGATATTCTAGTCAGAAGTACTGTCTTTACGAGGTAAGGGATGTTATTTTTTTTAAATGATATTATTTCTTTCAATATCATTATGCTGGAATATTGGTAAGATTTTTCTTGTAAAATTCTTATCTTTTCATGTCGGGGTTACTATTCATGAGTTACTATTCACGAGTTACTATTCACGAGTTATTAGTCGGGGTATGAAATGATGTTGAAGATAGTTGTTTTAGTAGTCCTCACTATTTTGTAAAATAGTGTATCAATAATTGTAATGAAGACTCCATTTGAGTTTGAATAATGTTTAGATGACAATATTTATATTTAAACTCACAGTATATGTGTTGTCGTATTTTGCACGACAATTGTAATAATAAAGTTGTAGTTGTTTTCTGTACCATGTAATTGGCGACCCAGAATGGGTTAGGTGGAATGAACCTATTTTGGGGGCGTCACATGAATTGGGAGCCGTGCGGCCGCGCCACCCTGAAGTAGGATCAGATTTGTGTAGTTGTTCTGTGGTTTCATAAATACCTAAGTTGTTACTCTAATCTATAATACATGTCCAGTGTAGTACTCATGTGTTAATAAACATGTTGTTGATAAGATCCTATGATGAATAAATGTTTACCACTTTAAAGTCAAATTGTGATTTCAGCTATGACATGGGGTATTATAAACTAATTTTCATGTGATGACATGCGTATAAGATTATGCGATTAGAAGACTAGCACTATATGTTAGCATTGATAAATTCCACTTGTGTATGATAGTAAATTAAGATAATAGGTGTACATGTTGAACTTATAAAACTAATGTGGTAAAATAAGTATAAGGTATATGTAAGGAGTATACAACCAACTTAGACGTTTATGTATGCATTTACACTTGCATATCATGTATGAGCATATGTCACTAATGAATATCGTATACGCGTATTATATTATGTTAGGATTCGAAAGAGTATTGTTAAGCAATATCTTGGTAAACTACGCTTAAGGCAAGTTCTCTTACCTTACTCAGATCTATATTGAGCAAGTTTCCTAATCGTACTCAAATTTCATTGTGCAAGTATCATAAATCCTTGCTTTACTTTATTCAATGAATATCGTAAGTTTATCTCTTTGAATGCAAGTTCCTTAAACTCTACTTTTATTGAGCTAGTATCCTATCTTTGCATTTTTTTATGCAATGGACAGAAGTAAGAAAGTTTTATAATTATATTATTATTGTACAAGATTATTAACCCTGTTGTTATATATAATATATCTGATCATTGATTATCAACATATTATTATATTGTATTTCAGATATATATTATGTTCGTTAATTTCTATATATATGGTTATACAAGTGTCCCCACTTGGATAATCATTGTATTTAATCACATGTTGATATATATATATATATATATATATATATTATATATATATATATATATATATATATACCTATTGATTGCCAGTACGTATACAGTAAGTAAAAGTTGTCTAAGCTATTTGACCAGCTAGACACAGATTTAGAAATATCGTTGAATATGATAAAACCTTTTTGTATCCAATCAAATTGTTTTGGTTCGGATTCCCGACTAAGTATGAGCATCCCGAACATGGGAAAACTTTTGTGAGCCTGAGGTGGATATGATGAACTAGAATATCATTCTAGTATGTAGTATTGATCAATACAAGACATAACGGGCTGATCACCCCCGTGCCCGTAAGTTATGACGGTTTGCGGATGAAGTTCTGCTAAACCTATTTGAAAATTGAAAATAATGTTCATAGTATGTCACCTTAACCCTATTTATAGTCAATACGTAGTTTCAAAAATTTGATAGAAAGTTGTTATGTTACCATTATCGGTTCAGATTACTTCACAACTATTGATTCGTTGTAGAAGGGTAGTACAAAGAAAACATTTAATCCTTTCAGCTAATATTGATAATTGTTGTTACTTGTTGGGCACTCAAAAGCTCATCTTTGCTTAATTTAAATGTTTTCAGTTAAGTAGGATCAACCAGAGGGCTCTGCCAGGAACAAAGGGAAAGGAAAGTTGTCAGAATAAGATTGTGCTATCATATGTAATAGCTAAACTTAAATAAGATGATAATATTTATTAAGTATCATGTAATGAATGTTTTAAGGTCCCGTACCTGGAATTTAGACAACTCTGATATGTAAATTAAGTTTGATATTTATGACAATATTATTATTATTCCGCTCAAAGAAATGGTATCGTGAAGCACTGAATTCGGGTTTCAAGTACCTGAATTTGGGGGCGTCAAAGGTTGGTATCAGAGCTTTAACATTAGAAACCATAGGTGGGATAGACCTTAGGCTATAACCTTAGGGCATAGGTAAACATTGAAAGTACAAATAACTCATATAGAGTTTAAAAGGAGATGAATCGAATAAATTCATCGTCAAACAAAAATAAAAGATAACTTAAATAAAACTATTATTTGCTGTGTGTATACATTATATACTAATCTAGATAATTTTGTGTAGATGTCAGGAGGAAAAGGATTAGGATACCCTCATATCGTAAAGAAGGAGTCAATCTCTATAACCAAGCCAATGTCATAGCCAATGCCTGAAATAGAGGCTCGCGTTGAAGATAACCTTGATGAGGTGATCATTTTGGAAAATATAGTACCGGACCCAGAAATGGTGAAACTAACAGATAGTGATTCGGACACTGAAATTAGAGCTGATCAAGCATCAACCGAAGTACAGAATTTGAGGAACAAGGTTTCTTCTCTGAAAAAGTTATGGGAAATAGAAAAGCTACTAAATAGTTAATTGCGAAAGGCATTAGTCGAAACGATGGAAGAACAAGATATGCTTAAGATCCAAATTGATCAGATGGGAGCCAAAAGCAACACATCGTGTGTAGCTCCAAACAATAAGGGGAAAAGAAAGATAGAAGACCACGATGTAGGAAAACCCGAAAAGAAGAAAGGGAAAAAGATATGTTACATTTACGGTTATGAGGGACATACCACTCTGTATTGTCCCGACTATAAACCAGGTGCATGTTTTATCTGTGGATTAGAAGGTCATCGGGCGAAAGGTTGTCCAGAATCAGGAAAAAGGTGTAGGAAATAAGTAGAATTAGTATTTTATTATATGACAAGTATGTCTATGTAATGTAATGTTCCCAACTTTTGTATTAGTCAAGGTTGTAAATCCTGACTTTTGTGGTCACAAAGGGATATCAGATGTTTAAAGCAGTATGTGTTATGTTATGTACTATGAAATAGTTGAATGAATATGAATTTATGTTTGGTTAATGAAACAAGTTTAAAATATTAAACTTATACGAAAAGATTTAGAATGTAAGTTAATAAAATATAGACTATGTTTTATTTAACCAGATAATGCCGCCAAGACGTCAAACTCGAAACAAAAGGGCAGAAGAGTCTGTCAACAATGCTGGAGGACAACAACCAGACCTGATGCAAGATTTTGCGAATATGGTAGCTCAGGCTATGCAGAATGGAATGCCAGCAGTGGGAAATCAGCCAGACAATCGATTTGAAAACTTCAAGGATTTTAAGGCCGTAAGACCGCCCGAATTTAGAGGTACCACTGACCCGATTGAAGCCCAAACTAGGGTTAAGAAAATAGAAAAAGCGTTTGTAGTCGCTAGGGTAGATGAGGAGCAAAAGACAGCTTTTGCTACCTATATAATGAAAGGAGAGGCGAATTTCTGGTGGGAGACAAATCAAGCTAGGGCAGGAGAAGGAGTGATATCATGGACTAGGTTTAAGACTCTATTATTTGAGAACTATTTCTCAGCTAGTGTACAGGCTAGGATGGAGGTTAAGTTTTTGGAATTGAAACAGGAGAACTTGATAGTTGCGGAGTATACCGTAAAGTTCAATGAATTAGCTAGGTTCGCTCCACACCAAGTGGATACGGAGGCTAGAAAGGCAAGGAGATTTGAGCTGGGCTTAAAACCCTGGCTCTACAATAAGGTGGCGGTATTGCAAATCAATACGTTTGTTGCACTCTTAGAAAAGGCTATCATAGCTGAAGGGGGAAATGAGGCCATGAGCCTCTACAATAAGGAGAAAAAGATAAAGGGTAGGGTTGAGGGAGCTGGGAAGGTAGAAGTAGGTAGTGGTAGTGGGAATGGAAAAAGAAAGTGAAACAATTTTGGAAATGTCCAGGTCAAATAGGAAGGTGTGCGGAAGCAGGTTGTGCAGTGTATGAATTGTGGGAAGAATCATTCAGGAGAGTGTCTTAGTGGTAAGTTCGTGTGCTATAAGTGTGGGCAGGAGGGACATATATCTTGTAACAACCCGGAGAATTCGGATTGTCCAAAAATTTAGTTTAAAGAATTAGTTATTAATAACATAAATTTTTTGTTAATACTATTATGTGCTATGTGTTTATTAATCGTTCTATAACCTAGGATGATTATAAGTCGGGAGGATTCTGGCTACGAGCTAGTTTAAGCGAGTAAGAATTTTCAAGACGAAAATAGAATTTTTCGGGAACAAAAATATTTCTGGGAAAAAAGACGAAATAGGCACTATTCATCAGTTTCGGCTCGGAGTTTTATTTTGAAATTCCGAGAAGTTATTGATTACGTAAAACATTGAGACGTGATGGAATATTCAATAATATTTCAGTTATGGCAAAAACGAAGTTTTCGCTTGCGGACGTAAAACCTAAGGGTTAGAAAAAGTAATTTTAGAGAATTTTAATGAGTACGTATAATAACTAGGGTTATTATGCGTGAGAGATACGAGTATAATACTAGTTATTATACGAGTATAGTACGAAGATTAGTACGACGTATAATACGAATATCGTACGAATGATATACGAAGAGAATACGAGAATACGAGAATGGAATGTGTAGAATACGACTAGTCTTAATGGACTTTGAGTTCATAGACTTTGTAGAATCCAATTGGACTTGGATTATGTCAAGCCCAATGCTATGAGAAATTAAGCCCAAGAGAGGCCCAATAAGACTTCGGGTTAAGGCCCAAACCAAGAAAATAAACCGCGGATCGAACCGATGGGTAAAAGGATGGGTAATAACCATGGGGCAACCCATAAATGACCCAAAGTGGTGGCCAAGTAAAGTACTTGGTGGCTAAGTTAATGTGGTGGCCAAGTTAACTTAGGACTTAAGCCATGAATAGTAAGGAGGTTAAGGGGGCCAAAATGACTAAAATACCCCTAGCCTTGAAATTCTATAAATAGTAAGCTCATTTCATTATTTTATGATTTTGAAAATCCTACACCTTAGAGAGAGAGCTTGAGAGGTTGGAGAAGAAGAAGAAGGAAGAGATTGAGCATGAATGCTCGGATCAAAAGTGATCGTGAAATAGAAAAGCTTGCAAATCATCGGCTTTGTCTAGCGAAAGAAAAATAAAGAAGAACGGTAATCCGAACCCTAGTTTTTTCTAATATATTTTCTTTAAGTTTCTGTGTTTAGAAACATAACTTAATGAGAATAAGGAGTAAAAGAAGTTAGAAATGATTTCATATGGTTGAAATCATGAGAAAATGAAGAAATAAGAATTAGAAATTTAGTTTATAAATTTCTTAAGGAAGTATAAGATTCGTAAGGATTTTGAGCGATCCAAACGAATATTATGAACGAGTAGATGAATTAAGTAAGGAATGGTGTTCTATAACATCAAATTCTAAGAAAAAGTAGAATCGTAATCCAAAATATCGATTAAAACAAAGAACGAACAAAGAACACGAAGAACGTTGTTGATGGACAAATTTAAAACCATCGTAGGATAATTGTTGTTGACGGACAAGTTTAAAACCATCGTAGGATAATTGTTGTTAATGGACAAGCTTAAAACCATCACGTATAAGTTAGTTGCATATTGCTTGGTTAGGAATGGTAGAAACGTTCATGAAGAACGGATTAAAACGTAGCTATAATGAAGTTATGGCGAAATTTCGTAAAAGACAAATGAAAATTAGGAAGTTAGTAAATGAACCCGAACGTGTAGGGTTTCATAAGAAAGTAAGAGAATATAGAAAACGTGAGTCGTGAACTTAAGAATGATCAAGTTCCGAGTTCGGATGACCAAATTACGGACGAACGAGCGAAGAACGTTAAAACCGTAAAAATGAACTAAGGGTGAAGATTAAGCCAATCTAATGGCACGTTAATGGATTCAGAACGAAGTTTTGTCTAAGGGGAATTGAAGTACATAAGATAAGGAAGAGAATGGCTTTAGAACAACCTCGTTCTGAGTTATAATGAAGAAGTTATGTGATCGGGAAGTAAGCGTCTCGAATCGGAGTTAAGACTTAGGAAAATTTCTAGAGTTTAAGCTTGGCGCCGCAGCGTCGGCTGAGCTTTAAGAAGTGGCACCGCAGCGCGAGCTCGCAGCCTCAGGTACTATTAGTTGGCGTCGCAGTGCGAGTAATAACGAAGGGTTCTGCGCCGCAGTGCCAGACCAAGGCAAGAGAGAGACGTAGGTCGCGCTGCAGCGCGAGAGAGAGGAAGGGGCACGGCGTCGCAGCACCGGTGCAGGGCAAGGCCCAGAAATAAGACTTTATGTGCTCAATTACTGGTGGATGTGCAAGAAAGAAATATGAACATCTAGTTCACATAACATAACACTTAAGCAAGTGAGTTAACCCTTTATTAAAGGTTGAACGAAAGGATTAAACGAGATTAAAAGATAGAGAATGTAAGCGCTAGATTACGTAACTGATATCCGGGGACCGTAGTCGTGATGAACGAACGTGAAGGATTGCTATGATTGTGATTCCTTAGACGCTGAGTGACGAAGGTAATGAATAACATTTCGATGTTATGTCATGGTGATGAGAGATAAGTGTAAAGCGTATAGATGCTGTGAACGCAACGTTGTTGCGATGAACGATCAGTCTTAGCATACAAAGAACGGTATGACTTCGACATTAAGAAAGAAGAATGAACATGGGGTTTATGGGTTGGATAACGAATGAAAGTGATTAAAACCTTGAGCAAAGGTTGAATGAGAGATTAAGAGACGAGCAATGTAAACGTCGAATACGTAAACGATCCTCGTGAATCGTATTCGTGTCAGACGAACGTTTAAGTGTACAATGGTTGTATGACTTAGAAGTTGATGAAGGTAGTAAGGAAGATATGATTTATCAAGGAAAGCCGTAATGAATGGTAATGAGATTAATGGAAGTTCGAGGGTGAGTCGGATAGGGAATGTTAGAATGGAAGGTAAGTGTTAAAATACTTTAACGAACGTAAAGGTTGAGTGTACGTGATTAGTAAACGGGCTGAACCTACACTCTGTGTATGGTTTGACCGTAAGGTAATGAAGAAGTTGTTTAATCGTGAACGGTGAAGAAACTGTGTTGAAGACAATAATGTATATCGTTAAGAAGTCGAGTTAGTAGTTTTAACTTGGATAACATTCCGAGTCGAATGAACCAGACGTGGTAAGATATGAATAAGTTAATATAAAATGTTTAACGCTATGATCTCATAGTATTGACATTGAATGATCGTTCTGAATATACAAAAGACTGTATGACTTGGACGATAAAGAATGAATCATGGGGTATGACATTTAGTTGCCAGAAAGCCATAAGGAATAAGAAGTTGACTTAATAAATATTATAGTTTAATGGTTCGGATAAGTTAAGAGAAATTAGGTTGTGATACAATCGTAACCTTTGATGGTTGACATATGGGAGCTGGGCTAAATAATTCCTTCAGAGAGCGAAGGTATATTCAAAACTGGCAACTGATCTAACTCACTGTTATGGGCAGTGTAGATGAGACGGGAACTTGTTTGTTGGTTGTTTGTGGGAAACCACTCAGAGTACCATATGGACTACTAGCAAAGAAGCGGTGTATGATGCGTCCTATAGAAGTTATAAGAAGAAGATAAGAATGTAAATCATCAAAGATGATGAACGTTATGAGTAAGACATCTCCGTATGTCATGAAGTCGTAAGTCGGTAAAGAAAGTTAGTCGCGTAAACTTAAATTACAAGAGCACGAACCTTAAGAAGTAAAGTTAAGTATACCAATGTGTAAGTCAAGTATATGACTAATTGGTGTACGTGTTATTTCCTTATGTATTACATAGGAATTGGAATGATCAGTTCAGCGTAAGCTGTAGCTGTGCGTAAGACAAGTTTCCTAACTTCATTCATACTCTAAATGAATGCTAGTTTCTTAAACTTTTCAGATGTTGAACTTGAGAAGTTCTGTCTATGTGCGAATGTGCGATATTTGTACAAGGTGGTAGAATGTATGAGGCCTTGTGCCACAATGTGAACACTTCGGTGTTTCTATGATATGAACTGTTCTATGATTGAGCTGTTCAATACAAGTATGTTCTATTTATATATGAACCGTTATTGTTAAATCTGTGCTAATGATTCTAGCCAGACATGATGTGTATGAAAAAGGTAGAGGAATGAAAGTGACTGATGTTTTAAGATGATAGGAATCGAGACTATTCCTATTATTCAAGCTGCTTCATAACCTTTGTTCAGTTATCGAAGTTCTGAAGAATGTTTAAACTCTTGAAGTTGTTTGTTCAATTGTTATGACTTGCTAGGCAATTGAATACTCACACTTGCTTTAAATGAAAAATATTTTTAGCGAACGACTTTAGAAAGAACTTAAGGATTCCGTAAAGATCAAGCTGATCGGTATCCATACGAAGTGTCATTCAGTATGTGAATGTACGTGAAGATCAAGTGAAGACTTGTAATATAGAATGCTAGAATTAAGCTATAGACTAGTTTAATGAACAGTTATGTATCCTTGGTGGCGGATGAAAGTCACTTGTGCAATATGTAAAGAATAATGTAATTACCATTATTTGTAATGAAAGAGGATTTTAAGGTTTCCAGAACCTGGATTTTGAGAATGTATGTTATTATATTTAACTATATAATGAGGTATGTTTGGTAAGAAGTGGGATCGTGACGCACGGAGTCCGGGTATGAAAGTAGACCGGATTTTGGGGCGTTACATATCTCCTAACAGCCCCAATCTTAGGTTGAGCGGTCGGTGTTTTCTGTGTGGATCAGCGGATCCTAAGGTAAAGGACTGTCCAAAAAGGAGAATTGATGTAGGAAGCGTGAATGCGGGGAAAGGTAGCGGAACACTGGCGATAACGGGACCAACTTCAACAAAATCAACCGCAAGAGTCTTCAATATGACCGTTCAGGATACCATAGCAGCAAGGGATGGAACTCCAGGTATTATTCGAATCAATTTTATTTTCTTATATATGATTTTCGTATATATATAGTAAATTATTTTACAAAAAAAAATTGAAGGAGAAATTTAAGTTCTGTTAGAAATCAAATTCCCGTATGATCAAATAGACAAGCTTTATGTTGAATAGTTAAAGATCAGTCCGATCGAATCTGATCAGGATCTACTTGAAGTTATTGTGTATGTTATTTGCCTTAGTGTTTATAAGTTTTTTTTTAGCGGTGATTCCGGGGATGGAATCCTTATAAGGGAGGATTGATGTAATAACCCAATATTTTAAATAAGAAATTTTGGTTATAAATTTTTTATATATAAAGGTGGGATTATGTGCAATGTAAAGTATATGTATATATGTGATAAATAAAATGATTTAGATGAATAATTGTAAATAATTTCTTTTTAAGAATTATTGATCGTTATAGATGGCATTCCTATAATAAATTAATAATAATAGTATTAGTTATTTTCCGTAAATATATGATTATTGTATATAGGATATAATTGTTAGGATTATTATGATAAGTGGTGTAATACCCGAGAAATTTCAGTTTAGTATAATTGTTGTTACTTGTTGGGCACTCAAATTCTCATCCTTGCTTAATTTAATCCTTTCAGCTAATATTTATAATTGTTGTTACTTGTTGGGCACTCAAATGCTCATCCTTGCTTAATTTAAATGTTTTCAGTTAAGTATGATCAACCAGAGGGCTCTGCCAGGAACAAAGGGAAAGGAAAGCTGTCAGAATAAGATTGTGTTATCATATGTAATAGCTAGACTTAAATAAGATGATAATATTTATTAAGTATCATGTAATGAATGTTTTAAGGTCGCGTACCTGGGATTTAGACAACTCGGATATGTAAATTAAGTTTGATATTTATGACAATATTATTATTATTCCGCTCAAAGAAATGGTATCGTGAAGCACTGAATTCGGGTTTTAAGTACATGAATTTGGGGGCGTCACACACGTACTTTGAGACGATGGGACCCGCTATGCTCGAGGAAGCTCGGGCAGCCGCGGGTAGACCCGCTGCTACCGCGAGTTGACCCGCGGTACTTTTGGTCTATAAATAGACCCCCCATCAGCCATAAAATGAGAAAAAAAGGAAGAAAAAAGAGAAAACTATGCCCATTTCAGCCGATAACCCCTTCTAAAGTGCTCCAAACTGCGTAATTCTTTTTTCTAAACACTTGTAAGCTCGTGTTTTGTAACATTCTGAAGTTTAACCGGTAGAACTGAGTTTTCAGGCTTCAAAAGCTATCTAAAGTCTTCTTGGCAGCTCACTTTAAGATATTTCAGATTTTTAAGCTTTTAATCACTTCTGTATATATATATATATATATATATATATATATATATATATATAAATACTTATACGTATATATTATTATCGAATTATGTTTCGATTGAGTTCGAATATAATATTCGGAGCGTTTACTGCTTTTATATATATATAAACTTATATATATTATATATATATATATATATATACACACACACACACACACACATTTACTTTGATATTGTTCATACCAATCATAAAAAGTAATGTTTAATTCTTCATTTTTAATGAATCTCTTCCATCTATTAACTATCTTATCTCTTTCTTTTTCAGTAGGGTGATTAGACCTAAATTCATGTCTTTTTTCTTTATTAGACTTTGAGTTAAAATCCTTTACTAAATTATCCCAATCTAATAGAAAATTCTTTTTAATGACTCTTAATTGGTTATGTATAGGGGCATTAAAATCAGATTGAGTAGGAAATTCAGATGATGTTGGAGAAGAAGAGCTTTCTTCTTCAACAGGACCATTCTGGGTGTAACAGGGATGACTAGCTTGACCTTGGTTAAGGATTCCTTTAAGTTTAACGTCTTTAATAGAAGGGTTACTAAAAACTTCAGTGTCTCTTCTAGTATGAATAACTGAGGGTGCTGATGAACTAGAGATGTCTTCTATTATGACTGGATTTCTAGTACGTTCAGAACTAATCTTAACAGTTCCATCAGAAAACTATCTAATATTTTTTATATTTAGTGAAGTGTTAGCCACAGGCTGTTGTGGTAATTCATTTAGTAAAATCCATTGACTAGGTAGAGTAATATCCTTCTAGAGAATCGTTCTCGAAATCTGGACATTAGCATCACTAGTTGAACTTTGAATTAAAATTGTTTGATCTTTGGGACTTTTATTAAGAGCATGAACATTCAGATTTGATTTCATAGTCTTATAATAAATCCTGTAAATCAAAGCAATAGGCTGAGACCCCTCAATCATATGAGTAATCTCACCGGCAGTTTTAATATTTAAAGTTAAAGCTTTTAATAAATTTTGATCACTGAGGCTAAGTGTGAAATCAGGAAAGCAATTGAAATGGATAGGACCATTATGCAGACTTAACTCCATAGCTCCAATAATACTGGGGTAATAATTTTAAAACCTAGCGTCTCTAAGACAAAGGTAAATTGATGAATTAATTCTTTTAATGTTAAGTGGTTTAACTGCAACTTGAATGAGACCTATATGAATAAAATTATAACCCTTTTTTCTATGTTTTTTAATAACATCTGGTGATGAAAGGCTACAATTTTCATATTCTTAGTTAATTGCATAAACTCTTTCAACTGTCTTAACATTATAATCAGTTTTAAAATTATCTAAGAAGGTTGACTGATAAATTTCTCTCAGAGAAACTCTGGGTATGTTCCAGTTATAGAGTACTTGACTAATATTTTCAAAACAGTGTTCTTCTTGGTTAACTATGTCAGGAACAGGAGGCAAAGCTGACCGGTTACTAACTGAAGAGCTAGATCTGAATAATCGACTCATCATTTAATTTTTCAAAAATAATTCTTAAACATTATTCTTCCATTCATACCCTTGCTATCCTTAAGACTCATACCTATGTTCTTAAACCAGATACTGCTCACACATGGAGACTTACAAAAGGTTTGCGGTGAACTAGGAGGACTACAGACAGGTTAGGTGACTTAGGAATAATGAGAAGAAGAAGTTTTGAAATCAGAAAAGAAAAGTTGATTAAATAGATCTTACTATGTCAGATAGAAACGAACAAACAACTTGATAGGATTGAAGAAAAGTTTGAAGAAAACATTATTAAAAAACCCGATTCAAAGATTGAACAACCTTTAATAAAATTACCATAAAATAGATATAAATTAGGTTTACCTAATAAAGATAGTGAACTTACCAAAACTATAGATGAGTTATTTAAAAAGCTTAAAACTGAAACAAGTTCAAGTGGCACTATAGCTATTATTGATCAGATAGATTCTGATAATGAGAGTAGTAGTTCCTCTAATTCCTCTGAAACTATTCCAGATCTTAATGAACAACTTAACAAATTAACTTTTAATAACACGAGTATAACCAGAAATTGGTACTCTAGACCAACTCCTCCGGATCTACAGTTCGAAGAGAGAAATCTAGATAAACAATTCTCGGTTTCATCTAATAAAATATATGAATGGAACATTGATGGATTCAGTGAACAAGAAATTCTTAATAAACTAAATCATATGTCAATGGTAGCCAATAGCTATATTAATAAATTCAACCATCTGTCTCAACCGGACATAGTTGAATTAATAGCTAGTGGATTTACTGGTATTCTTAGATCTTGGTGGGAAAAACATCTCACAGAAGACTCTAGAATATCAATTATTCATGCTATCCAGCGTGATGATGACGGCAATCCCGTCTTTGATGAATATGCTGGTATTAGTCCGCCTGATGGAGTTAGTACTTTAATATTCACTATTATTAAACATTTTATTGGCACTCCCAGTAATATCACTGAAAGAATTCATGATCAACTTAGTAACCTCACTTGTCCCACTCTAAGTGATTTTAGGTGGTACAAAGATGTATTTACTTCATGAGTTATGATGTGTACTGATAGCAATAAACCATTTTGGAAAGAAAAATTCGTTAATGGTTTGCCTTCTTTATTCGCTCATAAAGTCAGAGAAGAATTAAGTAAAGATTTAGGATATATAGATTATGACAATTTAACATACGGAGATATTATAAGCTATATTCAAAAAATTGGATTAAAAATGTGTATTGACTTTAAATTAGCTAAGCAAGCTAGTAAGGATAAAAATAAAGCTAAATACGAGTTAGGCACTTTTTGTGAACAATATGGTTTACCCCCCGTTGCTCCCTCTAGAAGAAAGCACAAACACAAACATATTGAGTTTCAGAATAAGAGTCATAAGCATCGTAAAAAGAGATATAATCAAAATAACCATAAAAATAGTAATCAAGATTCTTACTATAAGAAACCCAAGTCAACACACAAGAAATCAACAAATAAATCAAAGAAATTTGATAAAAATAAAATTTTCTATCACAATTGTGGGCAGAAAGGACACTTTAAAAGTGAGTGCAGAGTTAAGCAAAAATTAGCTGAGTTAAATATCTCTACTGAAGATACTGAATAATTGTTAGAATTAATAAGAATTGAAAACAATGTCAGTAACGAAGAAGCTTATGATATTCCAGAATCTTCGAGCAACAGTGTGACGCCCCCAAAATTAGGTATTTATCACTCATCTTGGGTCGTCAGATACATGGTACAAAATACAAATACAAACTTAATTATACAAATATCGTGTAACATACGACAATACATAAACTGAGAGTTCTAATAAGAATATTGTCATCTAGACAATATCCGTACTCAAGGAGTCCTCATTTCATTTATTGTCACACTATTTAACAGAATGGTGAGGACTACTAATGCAATCTTCTGGACCATCACTCCTTTCCCTGACTCGTCCCAGCTATATTCTCATTTCCATTTTAAAGAAGAACTGAAATAAAGAAGTAGTTAAGTGGCAGAATACTCTTCTTCTTTCTCTCTATAGTTTCTCTCTCTAGAGTTCAGTGAATTCGTAAGAAAATAATGAAGGAATGAGCTTCTATTTATAGGAAAATGGAATGCATAGTAACTAATCTATGAACGGTCCAGATTGATTTACTTTAATCTGACGGTCCATATTTAAAGAAAAATCTTTTAAATAAAATATAATATATTCTATTTATAGAATAACTTTAATAAAGTATTCTGTTTTATATAAAAAGATTTTACTATGCAAAATACTATGCACAATAGAATATAATATATTCTATTTATAGAATAACTTTAATAAAGTATTCTGTTTTATATAAAAAGATGTTTCTGTTTTATTACGTTAATAATACGAATAAAACAAAACTTCATTATCGCTAAATAATTCATATTATTAATTGACAATAATTGAATCAAACTGAGTGACTTCTCACATAAGCATCGATACCGTGTGCTACTATGCAACCACACGTATTACTGTACTTTTACTACCGAGCAGTTCAACAGTATCAACGGTAAAACTTCTGTCGTTATTTTTAATAAAATATTTTTGTCGTTTTCTCAATCTGACAATAATTCCGTTGTGGGGTCCACCAATGATTGTACCGTCGTACGAATATTCCCCGTAAATAGTAACTCGTGAATAGTACTTCGATACAAAAAGTGTCCCAAATACTCGAGTGAACAATACTAGAGTGAATAGTAATTTGGGTGAATAGTAACCCGTGAATAGTAACTCGTAAATAGTAACTCATGAATAGTAACTCCGACACAAAAAGTGTCCTAAATACTCGAGTGAACAATATTAGAGTAAATAGTAATTTGGGTGAATAGTAACCCGTGAATAGTAACTCGTGAATAGTGACCATGTATTTTATGACAACTTGTTTACTTTTAAAAAAAATTCACATATCACCCTTAACTTTAACCTTTTATCAATTTAACCATTTACCAAAATAGAAAAATTGAATACTTTTATTTCATAAAATTCGGGGTCTCACAATCTCCCCTCCTTATGGAATTTCGCCCTCGAAATTAACGTACGTACCTGATATTCGAAGAGATGAGAATACCTTACTTTCTTTTCGGATTGTACCTTTCCGGATAATTCTGCTCTATCATGATTTTTCCATTTCTCATCTCCTGTATTTCGAATATCATTCTAGAATATACCTTCAAAACAAAGGTTAATCGACATACCACAATTTATCCACTTATTAAGTAAACAATTTCAGCTTTAGGTAAGTCACACCCTAGCAAAATATATTACTCGTCTTCTAGACTAATATCTCCGTCAGTGACCATATCCCTGTAACATCAATCAATAATTTCTGTCCACAATCATATGAATAACTCATAATCATAATTGTGATTCTGAATTACTTTTCGCACCCAGGAAGAAGAAAATTTACATCACATATCTTCACCTGAAACATCAAAAATCATGGTTATACCAAATCACAATTCCTGCTCATAATCATACTAACAAATTCATCTTTGCACTACGGCTAAAGATTTACAACTGTATAACTAATAATCAACAGTTAATCTTCACACTACATGCCAAGGATATACAACTGTAAAATCAATAATGCTGAGACTCAGCTTAATAGTATCACGACCACGAATTATCCATGCACTACGTGCCAAAGATAATCGTGTTTTTAATTACGGTCATGATTATACCAAACAATCCCTGGTCATAATCATACCAAGTCCATCTATGCACGTAAGCCACATATGACTTTTACCACATCTATGAATTAATATTTCATTCTGAGACTCAGCTCAATAATTAATCCACATCATCGAATCATCCCTGCACTACAGGCCAAGGATATTCTTTAGTATCACGACCACGAATTATCCATGCACTACGTGCCAAAGATAATCGTGTTTTCAATTACGGTAATGATTATACCGAACAATCCCTGGTCATAATCATACCAAGTCCATCTGTGCACTACAGGCCACAGATGACTTTCAACAAAATATAAACATGAGAATGAGGTATTGACGTATATAGGGTTTCAAACCTCTTAGAAACTTCGCGTCATTCACTCCTCATTATCGACCAAATGGGATGCAAACCGGGATAACTCCGTAAACTTAACCTCGTACTGCGATATGGTCATATTATTTTGCTCCAATGCTTATCTCAACATTGTTAGATGCCATTTTCAAACACTGCCACAAAAACAAGGGTTAATTAATATATCACATATTATCCCTATACTTGACCGACCAATTAAATACCAAATAAACTTAGGTAGGTCATACTAGCGAAGGAATTTCCCGTCTCTCCCCTCCTAGTTCTTATCTTACATCTCAGCCAGGGATCATATCCCTAAGCTCTGATACCAACTGTGACGCCCCCAAAATTAGGTATTTATCACTCATCTTGGGTCGTCAGATACATGGTACAAAATACAAATACAAACTTAATTATACAAATATCGTGTAACATACGACAATACATAAACTGAGAGTTCTAATAAGAATATTGTCATCTAGACAATATCCGTACTCAAGGAGTCCTCATTTCATTTATTGTCACACTATTTAACAGAATGGTGAGGACTACTAATGCAATCTTCTGGACCATCACTCCCTTTCCCTGACTCGTCCCAGCTATATTCTCATTTCCATTTTAAAGAAGAACTGAAATAAAGAAGTAGTTAAGTGGCAGAATACTCTTCTTCTTTCTCTCTATAGTTTCTCTCTCTAGAGTTCAGTGAATTCGTAAGAAAATAATGAAGGAATGAGCTTCTATTTATAGGAAAATGGAATGCATAGTAACTAATCTATGAACGGTCCAGATTGATTTACTTTAATCTGACGGTCCATATTTAAAGAAAAATCTTTTAAATAAAAATATAATATATTCTATTTATAGAATAACTTTAATAAAGTATTCTGTTTTTTATATAAAAAGATTTTACTATGCAAAATACTATGCACAATAGAATATAATATATTCTATTTATAGAATAACTTTAATAAAGTATTCTGTTTTATATAAAAAGATGTTTCTGTTTTATTACGTTAATAATACGAATAAAACAAAACTTCATTATCGCTAAATAATTCATATTATTAATTGACAATAATTGAATCAAACTGAGTGACTTCTCACATAAGCATCGATACCGTGTGCTACTATGCAACCACACGTATTACTGTACTTTTACTACCGAGCAGTTCAACAGTATCAACGGTAAAACTTCTGTCGTTATTTTTAATAAAATATTTTTGTCGTTTTCTCAATCTGACAATAATTCGTTGTGGGGTCCACCAATGATTGTACCGTCGTACGAATATTTCCCGTAAATAGTAACTCGTGAATAGTACTTCGACACAAAAAGTGTCCCAAATACTCGAGTGAACAATACTAGAGTGAATAGTAATTTGGGTGAATAGTAACCCGTGAATAGTAACTCGTAAATAGTAACTCATGAATAGTAACTCCGACACAAAAAGTGTCCTAAATACTCGAGTGAACAATATTAGAGTAAATAGTAATTTGGGTGAATAGTAACCCGTGAATAGTAACTCGTGAATAGTGACCATGTATTTTATGACAACTTGTTTACTTTTAAAAAAAAATTCACATATCACCCTTAACTTTAACCTTTTATCAATTTAACCATTTACCAAAATAGAAAAATTGAATACTTTTATTTCATAAAATTCGGGGTCTCACAATCTCCCCTCCTTATGGAATTTCGCCCTCGAAATTAACGTTCGTACCTGATATTCGAAGAGATGAGAATACCTTACTTTCTTTTTCGGATTGTACCTTTCCGGATAATTCTGCTCTATCATGATTTTTCCATTTCTCATCTCCTGTATTTCGAATATCATTCTAGAATATACCTTCAAAACAAAGGTTAATCGATAACACAATTTATCCACTTATTAAGTAAACAATTTCAGCTTTAGGTAAGTCACACCCTAGCAAAATATATTACTCGTCTTCTAGACTAATATCTCCGTCAGTGACCATTATCCCTGTAACATCAATCAATAATTTCTGTCCACATATCATATGAAATAACTCATAATCATAATTGTGATTCTGAATTACTTTTCGCACCAGGAAGAAGGAAATTTACATCACATATCTTCACCTGAAACATCAAAAATCATGGTTATACCAAATCACAATTCTGCTCATAATCATACTAAAAATTCATCTTTGCACTACGGCTAAAGATTTACAACTGTTTAACTAATAATCAACAGTTAATCTTCACACTACATGCCAAGGATATACAACTGTAAAATCAATAATGCTGAGACTCAGCTTAATAGTATCACGACACGAATTATCCATGCACTACGTGCCAAAGATAATCGTGTTTTTAATTACGGTCATGATTATACCAAACAATCCCTGGTCATAATCATACCAGTCCATCTATGCACGTAAGCCACATATGACTTTTCCACATCTATGAATTAATATTTCATTCCTGAGACTCAGCTCAATAATTAATCCACATCATCGAATCATCCCTGCACTACAGGCAAGGATATTCTTTAGTATCACGACCACGAATTATCCATGCACTACGTGCCAAAGATAATCGTGTGTTTTCAATTACGGTAATGATTATACCGAACAATCCCTGGTCATAATCATACCAAGTCCATCTGTGCACTACAGGCCACAGATGACTTTCAACAAAATATAAACATGAGAATGAGGTATTGACGTATATAGGGTTTCAAACCTCTTAGAAATTTCGCGTCATTCACTCCTCATTATCGACCAAATGGGATGCAAACCGGGATAACTCCGTAAACTTAACCTCGTACTGCGATATGGTCATATTATTTTGCTCAATGCTTATCTCAACATTGTTAGATGCCATTTTCAAACACTGCCACAAAAACAAGGGTTTAATTAACATATCACATATTATCCCTATACTCTGACCGACCATATTAAATACCAAAATAAACTTAGGTAGGTCATACTAGCGAAGGAATTTCCCGTCTCTCCCCTCCTAGTTCTTATCTTACATCTCAGCCAGGGATCATATCCCTAAGCTCTGATACCAACTGTGACGCCCCCAAAATTAGGTATTTATCACTCATCTTGGGTCGTCAGATACATGGTACAAAATACAAATACAAACTTAATTATACAAATATCGTGTAACATACGACAAACATAAACTGAGAGTTCTAATAAGAATATTGTCATCTAGACAATATCCGTACTCAAGGAGTCCTCATTTCATTTATTGTCACACTATTTAACAGAATGGTGAGGACTACTAATGCAATCTTCTGGACCATCACTCCTTTCCCTGACTCGTCCCAGCTATATTTCATTTCCATTTTAAAGAAGAACTGAAATAAAGAAGTAGTTAAGTGGCAGAATACTCTTCTTCTTTCTCTCTATAGTTTCTTCTCTAGAGTTCAGTGAATTCGTAAGAAAATAATGAAGGAATGAGCTTCTATTTATAGGAAAATAGAATGCATAGTAACTAATCTATGAACGGTCCAGATTGATTTACTTTAATCTGACGGTCCATATTTAAAGAAAAATCTTTTAATAAAATATAATATATTCTATTTATAGAATAACTTTAATAAAGTATTCTGTTTTATATAAAAAGATTTTACTATGCAAAATACTATGCACAATAGAATATAATATATTCTATTTATAGAATAACTTTAATAAAGTATTCTGTTTTATATAAAAAGATGTTTCTGTTTTTATTACGTTAATAATACGAATAAAACAAAACTTCATTATCGCTAAATAATTCATATTATAATTGACAATAATTGAATCAAACTGAGTGACTTCTCACATAAGCATCGATACCGTGTGCTACTATGCAACCCACACGTATTACTGTACTTTTACTACCGAGCAGTTCAACAGTATCAACGGTAAAACTTCTGTCGTTATTTTAATAAAAATATTTTTGTCGTTTTCTCAATCTGACAATAATTTCGTTGTGGGGTCCACCAATGATTGTACCGTCGTACGAAATATTCCCCGTAAATAGTAACTCGTGAATAGTACTTCGACACAAAAAGTGTCCCAAATACTGAGTGAACAATACTAGAGTGAATAGTAATTTGGGTGAATAGTAACCCGTGAATAGTAACTCGTAAATTGTAACTCATGAATAGTAACTCCGACACAAAAAGTGTCCTAAATACTCGAGTGAACAATATTAGAGTAAATAGTAATTTGGGTGAATAGTAACCCGTGAATAGTAACTCGTGAATAGTGACCCATGTATTTTATGACAACTTGTTTACTTTTAAAAAAAAATTCACATATCACCCTTAACTTAAACCTTTTATCAATTTAACCATTTACCAAAATAGAAAAATTGAATACTTTTATTTCATAAAATTCGGGGTCTCACAATCTCCCCTCCTTATGGAATTTCGCCTCGAAATTAACGTACGTACCTGATATTCGAAGAGATGAGAATACCTTACTTTCTTTTCGGATTGTACCTTTCCGGATAATTCTGCTCTATCATGATTTTTCCATTTCTCATCTCCTGTTTTCGAATATCATTCTAGAATATACCTTCAAAACAAAGGTTAATCGACATACCACAATTTATCCACTTATTAAGTAAACAATTTCAGCTTTAGGTAAGTCACCTCCTAGCAAAATATATTACTCGTCTTCTAGACTAATATCTCCGTCAGTGACCATATCCCTGTAACATCAATCAATAATTTCTGTCCACAATCATATGAATACTCATAATCATAATTGTGATTCTGAATTACTTTTCGCACCCAGGAAGAAGAAAATTTACATCACATATCTTCACCTGAAACATCAAAAATCATGGTTATACCAAATCACAATTCCTGCTCATAATCATACTAACAAATTCATCTTTGCACTACGGCTAAAGATTTACAACTGTATAACTAATAATCAACAGTTAATCTTCACACTACATGCCAAGGATATACAACTGTAAAATCAATAATGCTGAGACTCAGCTTAATAGTATCACGACACAATTTTATCCATGCACTACGTGCCAAAGATAATCGTGTTTTTAATTACGGTCATGATTATACCAAACAATCCCTGGTCATAATCATACCAAGTCCATCTATGCACGTAAGCCACATATGACTTTTACCACATCTATGAATTAATATTTCATTGCTGAGACTCAGCTCAATAATTAATCCACATCATCGAATCATCCCTGCACTACAGGCCAAGGATATTCTTTAGTATCACGACCACGAATTATCCATGCACTACGTGCCAAAGATAATCGTGTTTTCAATTACGGTAATGATTATACCGAACAATCCCTGGTCATAATCATACCAAGTCCATCTGTGCACTACAGGCACAGATGACTTTCAACAAATATTAAACATGAGAATGAGGTATTTGACGTATATAGGGTTTCAAACCTCTTAGAAACTTTCGCGTCATTCACTCCTCATTATCGACCAAATGGGATGCAAACCGGGATAACTCCGTAAACTTACCTCGTACTGCGATATGGTCATATTATTTTGCTCAATGCTTATCTCAACATTGTTAGATGCCATTTTCAAACACTGCCACAAAATAACAAGGGTTAATTAACATATCACATATTATCCCTATACTCTGACCGACCAATTAAATACCAAATAAACTTAGGTAGGTCATACTAGCGAAAGGAATTTCTCGTCTCCCCTCCTAGTTCTTATCTTACATCTCAGCCAGGGATCATATCCCTAAGCTTGATACCAACTTGACGCCCCCAAAATTAGGTATTTATCACATCTTGGGTCGTCAGATACATGGTACAAAATACAAATACAAACTTAATTATACAAAATATCGTGTAACATACGACAATACATAAACTGAGAGTTCTAATAAGAATATTGTCATCTAGACAATATCCGTACTCAAGGAGTCCTCATTTCATTTATTGTCACACTATTTAATCAGAATGGTGAGGACTACTAATGCAATCTTCTGGACCATCACTCTTTCCCTGACTCGTCCCAGCTATATTCTCATTTCCATTTTAAAGAAGAACTGAAATAAAGAAGTAGTTAAGTGCAGAATACTCTTCTTCTTCTCTCTATAGTTTCTCTCTCTAGAGTTCAGTGAATTCGTAAGAAATAATGAAGGAATGAGCTTCTATTTATAGGAAAATTAGAATGCATAGTAACTAATCTATGAACGGTCCAGATTGATTTACTTTAATCTGACGGTCCATATTTAAAGAAAAATCTTTTTAAATAAAATATTATATATTCTATTTATAGAATAACTTTAATAAAAGTATTCTGTTTTATATAAAAAGATTTTACTTTGGCAAAATACTATGCACAATAGAATATAATATATTCTATTTATAGAATACTTAATAAAGTATTCTGTTTTATATAAAAAGATGTTTCTGTTTTATTACGTTAATAATACAATAAAACAAAACTTCATTATCGCTAAATATTTCAAATTATTAATTGACAATAATTGAATCAAACTGAGTGACTTCTCACATAAGCATCGATACGTGTGCTACTATGCAACCACACGTTATTACTGTACTTTATACTACTCGAGCAGTTCAACAGTAATCAACGGTTAAACTTCTGTCGTTATTTTTAATAAAATATTTTTGTCGTTTTTCTCAATCTGACAATAATTCCGTTGTGGGGTCCACCAATGATTGTACCGTC